>QANX01005440.1:1484-16712 GCA_003254975.1 Ochetophila trinervis
CCCCCGCCTGTGACGCCGTCAGGACGCTGAGGGTCACACGGCACGATATATGCTGTGGTACCGGTTGGTTTTATGATGGTTCTGATTCATTGCGGATTTTATACCGGATTTTATATTGATTGCTGATTTATACTGGTTGGGTTTTATGATTGTTGTGTGCTGAGTTTATACCGATTTGATTTTATGGATTGTGGCCTATGGCCTTTGGTTTCAGATTTTGACCCTTTTGCTTGATCGTTTATGAAATTGGGTTTGACCATCAATTAATTATTATGGATTTCATTTACGTTTTTAGTGTTTGGTACGTGATTTCGATAATTGTTTTAAATTACGTTTTCGCCCCTAAACCGATTTTTATTGATTTAATGATTTGGGGTAAACCGAGGGTTTTGCGAAATGATTTTCAAAACGGGGAACCTTTCAACTGAGTGACGTGAGGTTTGAGTGTAAAGGATTTAACGGTTGAGATTTTATTTTGTAGTTATCTAGGAGCACTCACGGAGATATTTATATCTCACGTTTTGTTATTTTACTTCGTTCCCTAGGTCCTAGTTGCAGGTTCCCGTGGACTACCATCGGCATTTCGCATCGGCATCGCATCCGCTTATCGCATCTGTTTATTACTTCTTCTTATGTATTAGACTCTGATCTTATTCTGTTCATGTTGGATTTGTATTACTTATATTTTTGTCTATCACTCATAGTGGCTCTGTCATTTCCACCTACTTCATATATTGTTTCTTATTGATTCAGCATGACTTGTTGATTTATTGTGCTGCTTATTTTATCTACTTTCGTTCATATCTTATTTACTATTCGTCCCATTATTGTTTATTTGTTTATTTGATTATTATCCCCTTTCGAAGGAGGATTCTGTCGGTTGCCCCGAGGGGTTCTGGTGGAATTTTCCTCAGGCGGGGCCTCTCCGGGAAATCCAGAGGGATTTCCGGGGCGGGTCCTGTCACAAAATCCGGCCATAATTGATCAACTAGCTTCCACGATAGAGAATATGCATGACATAAATTCAACAACCCTCTCATTTGCATGCCAAGTTAAATTCTTCATCATTTCAACACTTTGAAACATCTTTTGAAAATGAGAAATGGGTGGAAAATACCACATTACTTTCTCTAGAACCTTATCACGCTTACTTCCACCATCATTGGTCTTCCACCTAGATTCTCGACAAATAGGACAATATCCAAGCTCTTAATATTGTTTTCTATACAAAATACAAATTTTCAAACAATAACGTATCTTCTCATAATTGATATCCAATGCAATCAATATATTTTTTCACAATGTACATATACTCTTGAAGAACACAACATTTCATGCAACAATTTCAACAATTTAGAAAATAATTTGTCAGAAAATCCTTATTTTGATTTCAAGTTGTACAATTTTACCAAAGTTGATAATTTGGTAAATTTCTTACAACCTCGATACAAAGGATTTTCTTAATCATCCAACAAACTATTAAGTGCATATTGATTATCCACAAAGTTGTCACAAGCAGCATACATCATGTCAATGTTATTGTCGTCAACATTTTCATCATCTTCATTTATGTCCACATTACCATGAGCTTCAACATTGTAACATCCCGTTTTGAGAAAAATAATAAAATTCCAGTTTGACCAGTTTGACCTTAAATGGGCCCCATGGTTGACTTTTTGTACAGTTATGTTTCAGCTTTGACTTTGGTACCGTTGCGTAGAGCTAGTCGATACGAGTTTGTAGACTAGTAGTACGCTTGATTCAGAATTAAGACCAGGAAGTTATGGTCATTTTAGTGTGAAGGGCAATTTGGTAATTTGGCAAAAACTGATATTTAAGTGTGAAGGGAAATTTGGTAATTTGCCCCTGTCTTCATCTTTAAATTTTGGCCAGATTCTGGAATTTTCCAGCCACACCCGACGCCTTCCACCCCTTCACCGCGCCACTTTCGCACGCCGGTAGCCGCCACACCGTGGCCGGACTTGGCCGACCACCACCCCTAGATCGAAGCCGGCGACCTCCTCTTCCTCCTTGTACCGGTGGTTTTCCGTGAAACGACCCAGATCCCCAGAAGTTTTAGCGAGACCGAGAGCTCGTGCAACCCGTGCAGCCCGTGCACTATTGCGACACCACCTTTGGCCGGCCTGATCTCACTGTTCCGGTGGAGTTAAGGAGCGTGCTTGCTACCGTTGGAAAGCTGGTGCGACGATCTACATTTTGGTACCAAGATTGACCCTGGAGACTGCCGTATCACATCGGAAAAAGGCCACGAAGTCTCGGAAAAACCACCCGCGACAGCCACCTTTCCACCCCGGTCTACTCCGATCTCCGGCGAGTGGCACGACACAGCCACCACCACTGGCCTCAGACCGCACCACTTTCGCACGCCGGTAGCCGCCACACCGTGGCCGGACTTGGCCAACCACCACCCCTAGATCGAAGCCGGCGACCTCCTCTTCCTCCCTGTACCGGTGGTTCTCCGTGAAACGACCCAGATCCCCGAAAATTTCAGCGAGACCGAGAGCTCGTGCAACCCGTGCACTATTGCGACACCACCTTTAGCCGGCCAGATCTCACTATTCCGGTGGAGTTAAGGAGCGTGCTTGGTACTGTTGGAAAGCTGGTGCGACGATCTACATTTTGGTACCAAGATTGACCCTGGAGACTGCCGTATCACGTCGGAAAAAGGCCACGAAGTCTCGGAAAAACCACCCGCGACAGCCACCTTTCCACCCTGGTCTACTCCGATCTCCGGTGAGTGGCACGACACAGCCACCACCACTGGCCTCAGACCGCACCGGCGACCAGATCTGCAGCTGGCCGGACTCCGGTGACCATCCCACGGGCCCCACGCGTCGCCGCCGTCTTCCTCCACGCTCAGCCGCCAATCTCGTCCTTTTCCGGCGAGTGGGTGCTCACCACCCGTTCCAACGCGTTCCTAGAGTCGTGGGCAAGCTTGCTGCACCTTCAATTTGATTTAATTTTGGTCGGATTCAAAAACGCACAATCCCGGCTGAGGTCCGATCTTCCAGGACCGATTCCGATCAATTGCTGCGATGAATCTTAAAATTGAAGGTAGATTCTCGTTCCTTGCATCTTCAATTTCATTTCGGTATAAAGTTTGTTGAAATCGGACTTGAGACTGAATAATTCAAATTTTGGTGATTTTGCCGTTAAGGGCATTTTGATAATTACTAAAATTGAAGGGCAATTTTGGTATTTAGTGTTTTAATTTTGTAGTTGGAGACCTAGAGGAATCCTCTGAGCCTTTGGTTAGTTTTTTGGTAATTAAAAGAATTTTTCGGTAAATTATTTTTAGGTGTTCGTGCACGTTCGAGGGCTGGACCGGAGATCCAGCAGGAGCACGCGTCAGACCAGTGAGTGCATTTATTTTCTAAATTATTTTGGGATTATATATTATTATGATTTAATCGCGTATGATTTGTTTTGATTGAAATTTCTTGCGCTTTTAAATTATGCGTATTAAATATATTAGATTTGATTCAAATTATTGATGATTTAAGACTAAATGTGCATTTGTGTTTTAAATGGTTATCAGTGATTTTGATATTTTAGATATTTTACAATTTTGTGGAAATTGGTGATTTAAAGAAAAATTATGGCTTTTTGTGAATTTTTAAGAATTTTGGGGCAATTTTCTGATATGCGAAATATTTAATTGTTTTCGTAAAATTTTTCAAAAGAGAAGATTTTGGAAAATTGTTTAAAAATAAAAGGATTTGAAAAATTGTTGATATTCGATGATAGAGGATTTTGGATTTGGTTTTGAGGAGTACCACACGGTATCGAGATGCTGATTGAGATGTATTATTATGCGCGCTATATGTATTATGCCATCCTCTGCTGCGGACACGTGTCGGGAGAGAGATGATGAGGATCCTGCCATGACGGATTTCGGACGCCGGTTCGTTGTGATGAGTTTATCTCCCTCCCCCCGCCTGTGACGCCATCAGGACGCTGAGGGTCACACGGCACGATACTATGTTGTGGTACTGATTGAGTTTTATATTTGTTGATTGCTGATTTTAAATTGATGGTTTTGAATTTGTGGGTTGGAGCCCATGGTGTTTGGTTTTAGATCGGTGTTGGATTTAACAAATGTTCTATTTGCCATTTTAATCAAACATGATTTACGAATAAATTTAATGTTTCTTGTTGAGATTATATTTATGGTTTTAGTGATTGATTTGTGTTTTCAATGATCGTTTTAAATTACGTTTTCGCCCCACAAACTGTTTTATAATGATTTAATGATTTTGGGGATTAAACTAAGGGTTTTGCGAAATGATTTTCCAAACGGGGAACCTTTCAACTGAGTGATGTGAGGTTTGAGTGTAAAGGATTTTAACTGTTGAACTTATATTTTGTAGTTATCTAGGAGCACTCACTGAGATTTTATATCTCACGTTTTGTGTTTTTAACTTCGTTCCCTAGGTCATAGCTGCAGGTCCTCGTGAGCTACTGTCGGCATCGCATTTGCACTCGACTTCCGCTACTACTTCTTCTTACGTATTAAATTATGTTCTCTTTATTCTGTTTATTATTGGATTTGTATTATTTATATTTTTCTGTCTATCACTCTTAGTGGCTCTGTCATTCCCACATGCTCCCTAATCTGTTATGTTATCTATTTCAGTACGGCTAGTTGTTTGTTGCAATGCATATCTTATCAAACTTTTTTTTGTCATATTTATTGATTTATTGTTTATTAAACCTTTTTCGGAGGAGGATTCTGTCGGCTACCCCGAAGGGTTCTGGTGGAATCTTCCTCAGGCGGGGCCTCTCCGGTTAATCTGGAGGAATTTCCGGGGTGGGTCCTGTCAACATTCACTTGCCTAGGTTTTAAAAAATTCATATCTTCTTCTAGATATTTTCCGTGCAAAATCCATTTACTGTAACTTGTATCAAACCCTTTAAAAAACACATGTCCTCTTACTTCCTCAATAGTTTGAATGTAAAAAATTTCAAATTCCAAGCAAAGATATAGAATTTTACCATCACTATTCACACTATTCTCACTAAATATTATAAAGTTATACAAACCATCCTTAAATGCTTTAGTTTTCCTCCATATCCATTGTTATCCATATGTATTCATCTTTATCTAAATCTATGCAAAGTTAATGCACAAACACATAATCTTATATTTTATAAAAGTACATCTAGATAATAATATTATGTTATATTAACATTATAATAATATTGTTAAAATATGTTGCATAAATAAATAAGTTATGTCATATTCAGTAATTAAATAATTAAGTTTAAGTATGTAAAGTTTTCTTACATTTGTTAACTAATTAAATTTAACTATGTAAATTTAATTACACTTTTTAAAAAATAATTACATTTTCATAACTATATATGTATAAACTTTTAAAAAAGAAACTATATATAAAATATATGAACATCAAGTCTTAAAACAAACATTTGCACATATCTAGTTGCCAATCGAGCTGCCAAATTGATAAGTAACAACCAATCCACTACCAACTACTCAAAGCCACAGCCACCCACCCAAATACGCCTATCATGCTCAAAAGTGCAACCAAATGAACAAAAAATAGTCAAAATCAACACCCAAACAAACTAAACAAGTAATAAAAACTCATTGATTTTCTCCAAAATTTAGTGAAAACATGTTAACTATTACAACCACAATGTTAAACCATAAAAAAAAAAACTTAATTTTAAACCAAAATAAGACCCTCTAATTAAGCTAAAATAGTATAACAATACGTACTGTTTGGCAAATGTGACCTTTTATGATAATTTTCAATCTAAATGAGGAAGAAATACTCCAAGTCTGAGAGAGACCATCAAAGCAGGCTGGAAAAGAAAAGTTTCTTTTTTACGAATAGAGGAAAAAAACCCTAGTTATGCGATGCACAACAGAAGAACTATGTTTTTTCATCAACGCCAACGCAAATGAACACCACAGAAAGGCTCTAATACAACGCTCATGTTCATTGTTTAAAGGGTCTAATACTGCATTGTTTGAAAGGTCTATTACGACGCACATGTTCATTGTTTAAAGACGCTGAATCAAATTAAAACAGCGTCTTTTGGTTTAATACGATGTACATGAACGTCATAGTTAATCTATTTGTGCGACGCACATTGAATGTTGTATTTTGTGCTGCGTATTGCCACGACGCCGCATGGCATTACAAATGACTTTTATGTGTTATATATTACATAACTTGTGGCGATATTTTTGAATGCGTCATATTTGTTCAATAGTAAGTACGATGTTTGATTTTTTAATCGTCATATTTTGAATTGATTTCCATTGTATTTGATATTTAAAATAACACTACCATTTACACACATCGTATACGATCTTCGAACGATCATTTTATTTGACCCTTTTTTTCTTGTAGTGTTCCTATGGATTTTGTATCTTTTGGCCACATATCAAATTTCTAGAAGAGTTTTCTTTACCTTAATCTTTTTGTCACTTTATTTCATATCTTTTCAATTCCTTTTAACTAGTATATGAGATATGTTTCATGCTTTAATTTGACTTCTATAGGGTTTCACTATGCAAAATTGGTCTAATAGGTGACACCAAATAAGCAATGCCTCATAAACAAGCGTCTCCACAAAACAAATCCGATGACACTTTTAATGACATGTCGCTGAATATGGGGCATTCGTGTACATATTTTAGTGACGCTTTTTACTTCTGTTACCCTAATGGTGCAAATGTGAAAATATGTTGTTTGCGATGTTGACAAAATATGGACATTTTGATAAAATTTTTGATCTATTTTTGGAATTGTTGTCTGAGATGTTACCATCTTATACTATTGGGCCGACATCCATATACACTATTAAACAAACTTTGAGTGCATCAAACATAAAGTATGAGAAGATACACAAATGTTTTAAAAATTGTATTTGTTTATAAAGCAGTATGCATAACATAATGTATGTCCCAAATATGGATCATCTAGGTGGAAAATTGGTCAAGACGAAACTATTAACAGAATTCCAATTGGAATTTTATGGTACTTTCCACATATTTCATGTTTTAAAAGTATGTTTCCTAGTTGGGGAACAACTAAGAATTTGACATGGCACACAAACAAGAAAAAGGTTCAAATAGGCAAAATACAACACCCATTGAATTCTCCCACTTGGAAATTGGTTGACCATTTATGATCGAACTTTGTAGTAGAAAACTTGAATTTAAAACTTGAGATTGCAGCTAATGGAATAAATACACAGCTTACAGAGTAGTAGATAAAGTTGTTGGCATGTGATCACAATTGTGTCCAATCTTCCTCCTTAGTTATGTATGAAACAAAAATTTATGATGTTAACGCTTTTAATTTTTAGATCGAAACAACCTGACCTAAATATCAATGTATACTTGGAGGCGTTGATTCAAGATTTGACAAAATTTTGGGGAGAAGTTATCAAAGCCTTTGATACTTATCGTCAAGAGTAGTTCACTTTAAATGCAATACTGTTATTGACAATAAATTATTTTCTAGCTTATGGCAACTTGTTCGGTCACACATTGAAGGAATATTATGCTTATCTAGTTTGTAGTGAAAACACTTTTGGTAAATGGATGAAATATGGTTCAAAAGTGAGTTATGCTCGGAATAGGAGATTTATGAAAGGACCAAAAAAAAAAAAAAGCTTTCAACTGGTTTCAAGACAATTGACTAGAGAGGAAATCTTAACTAAGCTTAATGCAATAATTTTTTATCACATAAAGAAAGGTAAAAAAAACTATGGTTCTGATGAATATTGCTGGGAAAAAAAATCAATATTGTATAAGCTAGAGTATTTGAAATCTCTATGTGTATGACCGAACCTAGATGTCATGCATAGTCAAAAAATATATATGAGAACGTAGTTGGTAAATTGCTTAATATTTTTTATAAGATATATGATGAAATTATTGCTAAGTTAGATTTAGTATGATGGGTTTGCAGACAAAATTTGGCCCCTGTGATTCATGGAAAACCAATGAGTTTACTCCCTGCCTGCTATACGTTAGTGAAGAAAGAAAATATTTTGTTTTGCTGGAATTTGGCAGATTTGAAAGTTCTAAGCGGTTAATCTTCCAATTTTAAGAATCTAGTTTCCATGGATGATCTGAAGTTAGTAGGCATGAAATCTCATGATTGTCGCGTATTGATGCAACAGCTATTGCGTTTTGATATTTGCTCATTGCTTCCTAAAAATGTACGAAATGCAATTGCAAGACTTTATTTTTTCTTCAATGCCATTTATAAAAGGTCCATCGATGTTGCTAAGTTGTATTCTATACAAATGATATTGCAACACCATTATGCTTGCGGGATAATTTTTTCCTATCTTATTTTTTAATTCAATGGTTCATTTAAATATGCATTTGGTAAGAGAAGTTAGACTGTGGGGGCCAGTACTGTAACACTCAGAATTTTCCATGAACCATAGTGAGAAAAAATTCATTATGCGGAGTGGTGATTAAGAATATATATATATATTATATACTAATTGATATTAATTATTTATGCATCTAAAGTTTTCGTATGGTCAAGGAATGCTTGATATTAAATTTATTTTTAATGTTGAATACTTGATTAATGTACTTATGTACTATTATTGTACCAACAGGCACTACAAAAAAAATGGCCTTTTTGTGATGAAAATCTTTGTGACATTCACTTAATTGTCACATAATAGGACTTATAGTGACGGGAACATCTTGACAGTCACAACGCGTTGTCACTAATGGTCATAAATTAATTGGAGCCAAAAAAAATTTGTGACAATAATATATTGGTCACATTTGTATATGTTGTTAATTGTGACAGTCATTTTGTCACAATTAATCCTAAAATTCAAATAAGACTGCACATTTTGACCGGACAATTTTGAAGGGAAATTTCCCTACCATATATTTAAGCATATTGTGACAGAATTTTAAGCATTTGCACCACAATTGCTAATTTTACTTAGTAAAATTTTATTTATTTTAATTATATCAACAGGCCTGTGTTTTTAAAACTTAGAAAAAAAAATGAAGATTAATTTCTTCTTCTGATTAGATGTGCAAGACTAGCTTAAGAGGGTTTGTACATAAAGAGTCTAACCAGAGAGAAAAATTTCAAATGTCCCTCAAATCCTCTGCTGCATGCCCCACTGCGACATCCGCGACCTCCTCCTCCGCCGCTCCATTTGGACGTCACTCTCAATTGCATCGATGACTGTGCCTTTGAGCAGGACTCCTTGGCTGGCATCTTTGCCGTCGAGCACGACTTCTCAGCTGCAGCTCTGATGGCAAGATCGAGTCCGCCTCCATCGTTTCAATCTGGTATGATTTCTTCGATTAGCAGTCTAGGAAACCTTTCCTTTTTTTTTTTCAATCTACTCAAATTCTTCTTCCCCTCTCCCATCTGCCCTCCTATTTTGTAAATTTCCCTTCGGTTAAAGTGTTGATGAGACATAAGGGTATCACTAAGACTCCTGGTTGTAGCTGGGTTGAGGTTGAAAATAAGATTCATGAGTTTCATGCTGGTGATGGTTTACACCATAGTTTATTGGAGATTCACCAAGTATTTAGGTTGTTGAATGAGGATATGAAGAGGAAAGTTATGTTCCAAATCTTAATTTTCTGTAGAACATACTATCACAAATGTGGTTCTGCACCCCAAAAGTTGTCAACAAAGCTTCAAAACTCGGAATCCTTTTGTCTCCAGTTTAGTTAATCGACCTCTGTATTTTTTTTTTGTTCAAATTTTTTTTAGCTAAGCGGAAGGTTTCAAGTATGAGGAGTATTGTTAACTTATTATACAATATTGTTAATTACTTACAGGCCAACATCATCTTGGGATTTCCCATAATTTCCATCTGTGGACTATTATTGACAGAGGAGAGCTTCATTGATGAAGTATATTGATGGACTCTTTAGATATAAGCAAGAAATTTGGTGCAGTAGCAGTGTAAATGAGAAATTACTTAGGGAGGCAATCAATCAGTCCTACTTAAATGTCATGGCTACCTCAGATCAGAAGAAGGGTACTTATCTACCTCATATAGGAAAATTGCTTTTCATTACTGATTGGAGTTAACATTAAATATATTTTCCTCGCAAGGTTTTTATCATTGTCCTATTGCAAGGTTTTAATTTTTTCTAAAACTAGAGCTGCATTATGGGATGATTTCATTAGTTTGCACCTTTATTGTTCATGTAGTCTTTCAATGGCAAAAGTAGTGCTTTTTAGTTGGTTAAAGTTATATCTCTTTGGTTATGCTATTTCTTACATTAAAGAAAATTTTCTTTCAAACGTTTTGGGGAAAAATGCATGTCTCCTCCACTTTCTCATTATGTGCATACTGAAACATTGTGCTTTCTTGAAGGATTGTATTTGATGCTATTCTAGCATTTATAATATAAAATTTATTTCTACAGGGCTGTGAAAATTTATATATATTAATGTTGACTATATATAAAAAGAAAATTTTTATTATTATTGCAGTTGTTAGGTGTGGATAAAGAAAAAGGACAACCTGATATCAACGGTTAGATATTAAATTTCTGGATCAAGTTGCTACCTATCTCGAATCAATTGCAAATCTTTGGCTTAAAGATTGATAAAAATAACAGCGCCAATGTAGAAAACACACAATGTTTCATTTTTTTTATGTTATCCTCCCATTGTTCTTTAAATAAAAGCTGTTAAACTTTGTTACATACCTAACCTATTGGTAACATTTTTGTAGGAACTGAACATAACCTTATTGATTGAGATAAGATACAAACAGAAAAAATAAATTTTCTTTTGTTAGACAATTTAGAAAAGAATTAAACCAATACTTTCTCTTTTAAGCTTGCATTCCTTTAGCTATTTGAAGTTTTTGTAAAGTTACTTACACCAGAGCTATCTCCATCTTTCATTACTTTGCAAATTTGGAAGTTACATGGATTGCTTGTGCATAAGTTTGGTCATCAGGAATCGATATACACTACAAAAAAAATTGATGTTTAGTGACGGAAAACTTTGTGACAGAAATGTACCCGTCACAAAACAATGTTTTATGTGTCGGAAATTTCAACTTCCGTCACAATTGTAGATTCATTTTCCATTAATTGTGACCAATATGTGGCCGTCACACATTCAGCTGCGCGGGAACAAAATTTTGAAATTTTGTCTGCATTTAGTGACTGAAAATGACAAATGTTGTCACAAAATGACTTCCGAAAAAAAAAAGCGAATAACGTTTCTATGACGGTTAAAAAACCGTCACAGTTGCTAAAATCATTTAAGTGGCACTGTTTGCCACCAGATCTGTTTCTTATCATCTATGTTTTTTGGATATGTGGTGGTTGACTACTGACATTTCATAAATAGCTAGCTTGACTTAGCATTTTCTTTGACCAACAAAAGGCTGCGTTTTAATCTTTAGTGTCTTTGCTATTGTTTTCTAGTTTTTGAGCTCAAGTTGTGCAAGTGTTCGGCCACTGTTACTGTTCTACAGAGAGCTTCAACACCGACGGCTTCGAGGGGATACTGAAGTGACGCAGGCGGCAGCTCTAGCCACTCTGTCATCTTCCAGCTCCGGCGTACTGTCCGTGGCACCGATCATTTCCCACACCAACGCCGAGTTAATCGCCGTCGATCCAGTCCACTCTTCCATCGGTGAGGCCTGCGGTTTTTTGATTTTTTGCTTGTGATTTGTACTATTTTTTTTGGGTTTTGCTGCATGAATTTCTCGGCAGATAATTTGTGCAACCCATTGGTCAATGATGTGTTTGATGTCTGATGGTGTTGTTCCAATTGATTTTCCTCCAAATCCGAAATGTGTATTTGAGGCCCCTGTTTTCGGCAAACATGGTTGGGTTTCTATTCATTTTATATATTGCAATGCAGTATAAGAAGACAAGCAAACTGAATTTGGACATGCCAAAATGCAATCAGAGGCTGATTTAATATATAGGGTTTAAAGTAATCTGAAATTTTTTTTTTTGTGCAACAGCTATGTTTATATATATATATATCTTTAATCCTTTTGATATATAGTTTAGGGTTTAGGGAGTTTTGAAATAGCCTATTGCTTTTACCAAGTTGTTTGTGAGTAAGTTGCATTCATATGAGAATGCAATTAACTGCTTCAATTTTGGCCATATATTAGGGTTTTAATGCTTTTCCATGTGTTTGATCAGGCAACACTTTGTAATATGGGAATTTTTATTTTTTTCCTTTCCTTCTTCTTTTATTTTGATAAAGCTTAATAATGTCACTGTCCAAATCAGATTAGTGTTATGCATTTTGTATTTGTGTTAAGATGTATATTATATAATTCGTGTCTAAAACTAAGGCAATAACATTTGGTTGTATCATCTTTTAACTTTAGCTTATATTGGAAATGAAAAACCCAATTGCTTGAAAACAATTATATACGATTCAAGTAAATATATATGTCAAGGTAAAAAAACTTTTATTGTAAGTAATGTTTCAAATTGTTGTATGATAATAAATATTGCAACCCATTAATTTGTAAATAATTTTAAAGAAATTTAATTGTCCTTCATTTTTTGTTATTTGTATATTGTGTTTTAGGTAATGATTAATTGTATTTCATATATGTCTCGCCAACTAATTCTCAGTTTTCAATTGATGTAGTATATTTATCTTTCATTTCAATTTTTTCTTCAAGCTTCCTTTGAACCATTGTGAACTCTTCCTAGAAAGTGACACGAAAAACACGAAGTTCCAATGCCAACAATAGAGTGACATAACATCTGCTTATTTGTTTTATAGGATGTCTTTAGAGGCATATATCCAGTTTAATAAATAACCCGGCGTCAAATGAAAAAGCACTTTCGCACCAATTAGTTTGGCAACTTCAATTTAAGGAATTATACTAACTTAAACTGAATGTGGAAGTCAAATACTTAGCTACGTTTTATAGGATGTTATTCATAATATTTTCCATATGTATATATATTTCAGTTTGATATACAAGCATAAAAATAATATGTAAAAATGCGTTTGCCATCGGAGATGATGACTGACTTGTGAGCCGCATGGAATGAGTTTGCAATTTTTGTTATTAACTGTACTCTTATATTTATAACTGACTTATACAGTCGTGCACGCATGTGTCAAATGTAATTATTTGCAAGTGAATATTTTTTACTCTTACACTACACGTGTGACAATGCAATATAATCCATGCACTTTTTTAGCACTCATATTAAATTGTGTTATTCAAATTCTATGCTAATACAAATGCATTCTTACTTATTTGCAACTAGCATTTACATAATTTTTTATGAGAGGTACATATATATGGTTGCTGAATATATATGGTTTTTGAGATTAGGTATTTTAATTTGTGTTTAAATCTTGTGTTTGTCAAAGTAAAAGAAGAAACTTCATATCAAGTAGGATTTGGCACAATTTAATTTTAGAACTATGCACCATCAAATAGAAGTTTATTTTGAATATTATTTTCTACTTTATTTTTATTAGTAAATGTCGTTATTGTTAGAATTGAACTTGGCTTAAACTTCTAATCCCAATTTTTCTTATGGCCCAAAAATTTTCCTAATAATGAAATTCGATCTACTTAAGTTTGTTATATTTAGTTGGGTTATCGTGATGATTAGACTTGGGCTGGTTCATATGCATTATTGGTTTTGTACTATATTTGACGAAACTCCTATGCTTTTCCGACAATATAAGTTTCAATGTTCTAATGACCATTTGTTTTGTGCAACAGCTCTACGAGACCATTGTGGCTTCAAGTTTCCAAGTTAGGCTTCTATTTCCAGGTACATTACGCAAATTTTTTTTGTCTCTTTAGCACCTCATTCACATGGAAAAGCATCTTATTTGCTTACTTACGTGTGAATGTACATTTTGCTATGTGTCCATCGTTCATCTTTCAATGCTGCTGAATTTGTTTTGGTTATATGCAAACATGTTTAATGTTGACAACCGAATGCATTTGGAATTCCTTTTACACTTGTACTTCTGTGTCTTTAATCTCGGAACTCACAGTCGTGGCTTGTTCCACTCAAGCCCTTGTCGCACTGCGTCTGTTTGAAAGTAAAGATGGATAAGAGTTGGATGCAAGTGCGTAATAGATCACTCCCGGAATATGTTAATGGAATCAAGGAGTTCATTACTTTTGCAAAAAACAATATGGAAGATGAGGAGAAAATCAAATGTCCATGCTACCAGTGTAACAATTACTACTTCTTATACCCGGATCAGGTTCACGACCACTTGGTTGTGCACGGAATGCTCACATCATACGATCCATGGGTGTATCACGGTGAGACCTTAAGCCCCCATGTCCACGAAGACATTGTAGATGATGATGCTTCACTCGACGGTGAAGATGATGTCTTTGGGGACGGGACCGGGCAATGCTAAATGACTTGAACAACGAGGCTTTATTCACCGAATGGTCAAACTCATCAACATCTAATCCAGTCCAAGCTGATTGTCAAGTTACCTCAAATCCTTTCGCTAAGTTGTTCCATGAAGCTTCACTTCCAATGTTCAACGGGTGTAAACTTTCAAGGATTTCGGTCCTAGTTAAGCTGCTGCACTTAAAGACATCCTTCAAGTCGAGTCGGGTCTACCTTCTTCATACTACAAGACAAAACAAGTCATCCGAGATATAGGACTCCACTATGAGAAAATAGATGCATGCAGGAATGATTGCATACTGTTTTGGAATGACTTTAAGGACATGGATGTATGCCCAACATGTAATGCACCGCCCTATAAGGACCGTGCATTTAGTAACAAAAAAGTGGCACATAAGATACTAAGATATTTCCCATTGACTCCACGGTTGCAGCGACTGTATGTATCCAATAAAACAGCCCGTGACATGATGTGGCACCATGAAATGAGGGTTGACGATGGCACCCTAAGGCACCCAGCCGATGCTGAAGAATGGAAGAATTTTGACAAATCTTTCCCCATATTTGCTAGTGAGCCAAGAAATGTGAAGCTTGGACTTGCTTCCGCTGGTTTTAACCCGTTTGATAACAAGTCAACACCTTATAGCATGTGGCTCGTTATTGTTGTCCCATATAATTTATGATAAGGGCATCATAGTGCCATATTCTACCATTGGAGCAAAAGATGATGATGCGGGCATCATAGAGCCATATTCTACCATTGGAGCAAAAGATGATGATTTAAGCATGATGTCCAAGCAAAGAATGAAGGTGGTAAT
>QANX01005440.1:17455-80274 GCA_003254975.1 Ochetophila trinervis
TATTCTCATAGTTTCTTATTTTCTTACTTTCCAATTCTCAATTTAATTTGTTTCCTATTCTCATAGTTTCTTACTTTCATACTTTCTTATTCTAAATCTGTTTAGTATCCTATCCTCATTGTGTTGATTTCATAGAGTAATTATTATTTGTTTCATTACTCTTTTGTCCTTTTCTTTTGTGCCAATTTTGCTCTAGAATTGAACTTGCTTTTATTGTCAGGTTTTAATTTTGAAATTTGCTACTTTAGTTTTATATTTTTGTTTAAGATAATTGGTTCTGAAGTGCAACTTGGTGAACAAGACTTGAGTGGTAAAAGGCTTGAGTGGTGAGCATATAAAGGGTAAAAGCCAAATTTGAGTGAAACACGAGGGTTTAGTATTTTTGAGTTAAACACGCAAGGGAGTGTGTAAGAATGTCTAAAAGAGACGGTAAGGGAGTTACTACTTCCGAAGAAGAGCAAGTGGCAACACTGGATCCAAAGCTCTTATGACAATCTTTGGAGGGTGAGTATAGAAGGATGGAAGAGAGATTGACTTCTAGGATGGAAGAAACATTGAAATCTAGGATGGATGAGATGATGGAACAAATGAGGAAGATGACCATGGCCATGTCCAATACTACTAGAAGGGAAGGAACACGACCCAGGAGACAAGAAGTAATTGTTTCCGATGAAGACGAGTATGAAGTCCAAACTGTAAGAAGAAGACGTAGGAGAGAGGAGACAAGAGGAGGAAGGGATGACAACCTAAGATCAATTAAGATGCACATTCCGACATTCAAGGGACGAAGTGACGCCGAGGCATACTTGGAATGAGAAAAAAAGGTAGAGTTAATATTTGATTGTCACAATTACTCTGAGGAGAAGAAGGTTAAACTAGCCGCAGTGGAGTTCACCGACTATGCTTTAGTTTGGTGGAAGCAACTTATACAATCAAGGAGGATGTATAGAGAAGATCCGATCTCAACTTGGGATGAGATGAAGAGAATTATGAGGAAGAGGTTTGTATCATCATATTACTATAGAGAGCTTCATCAAAAGTTGCAGAGACTCACACAAGGGTCTAGGTCCGTAGAGGAGTATTACAAAGAGATGAAGGTGGATGAGCTAAATGATAACGTAAGTGAAGTATTTAGGACCCCCACAAATAACCCAGGGAGAGATGGTTTGCGAACTAGAGATATCGAGCCAACGGGTTCCGATGATGATGAAGTCTCAAATAATTCCATGAGGAGATGCACATGGAGGGAGGAACCAAGGGCTAGGAGACATGAGCATAATGAAAAGAAAGTCACACTTGCACCTTTATCTCCAATGGAGGTGTATTTTGAACAATTGAAATTATCCAAAAGTTCACATGGGGATTTGGGAAGTGAGACAAATAAAAAAATTGAGTGTAAAGAGGCCAAAAGTGAAAATAATATAAATAAAGGCCCAATGGTGAGTGATTGCACTAGTAAGAAAAATAAAGAGGAAAGTGCAATAGAAAAAAGTGAGATGAGTGAAAAGAAAAAGAGTTTTAATGCAAAAGAGAGAGAAGTCAGTAGTGCATTCTTAGGCAAGAAAGCAATATTATTAGTGAGGTTTCGAGAAGTTTTGCTTTGTGAAACTAACCTTAACCCCGATTTGCCTAGTGTTTTTGTCTCTTTATTGCAGGACTTTGATGAGAAATCAAAATTGCATGGAGTGCCTAGAACTATTAAATATGATAGGGATGTGGAATTTTTGAGTCCCTTTGGGAAAGTTTTATGGGATGACACGTGGAGGATATTCAAACCAGGAGATTGGGTTTGGGTATATTTAAGGAAGAAAAGGTTTTTCAAACTTAGGAAGTCTAAGTTGGATGCTAGAGGCAATGGACCTTTTCAAGTGCTTGAAAGAGTAAAGGACAACGCATACAAAATCGCCCTTCAGGGTGAGTACAATGAGTCCACTATTTTTAATGTTTCTGATATTTTTCCTTTTGATATGGATTCAGATTCGAGGACGAATCTTTTTGAAGAGGAAGGGAATGATACGGGCATCATAGTGCCATATTCTACCATTGGAGCAAAAGATGATGATGCGGGCATCATAGAGCCATATTCTACCATTGGAGCAAAAGATGATGATTTAAGCATGATGTCCAAGCAAAGAATGAAGGTGGTAATGCTGCTCGGGAGTTGCAAAGGCGAAACGAAGTAATTTTAGCTATTTTCGGATTACAATGGCAGTTTCGTAATTTAGCTATTTTCGGATTATAATGGCAGTTTCGTAATTATTGCTATTTCCAGATTATAATGGCAGTTTTGTAATTATTTCTATTTTCGGATTATATTTATTTAGGGTTAGTTTTTAGCCTTAGGATTACTTTCCTAATTATTTTATGGTCTAGATTGATTCCTAACCTAACCCTAATATCTATATAAAGGGGAGGTTACTAGCTTGTTAAAAACAACTTTGATTATTGATTAAATAGAATCTATTCTTGTTTTCAACAAGACTTGTGTGTTCCAAGTGAGGATAGTTCTTCTTCTACTTGTTGCATTTGGGAATTGATCTTCTTATCAAAGGTATTTACTTTGTGGCGAATTTCAATTTCATTCTTTGCCTTCTAATTAGTGTTGCTAGATACAATTGTTATCTAGAGGTGCTATAGGGCGGGTTTTTACCTAGGGTTTGTTCCATATCATCTTGTGTGTTGGGATTACAGTTTCTTTAAGCTTGAGGTTCCGCATCAATTTACCCCCGTGGTTATGTATGAAGGACCCTTTTCTCATGTTGACTTTGCTAATCCCGGGTCCATCATCGCCGGGGAATGATATCGATGTCTATCTTCAGCCACTAGTTCAAGAATTGAAAATACTTTGGGATGAGGGCGTGCAAACATTTGACGCAGCAACTAATGAACTATTTCAAATGCATGTCGCTCTGTTGTGGACTATTAATGATTTCCCTGCTTATGGAAATCTATCGGGCTGGTCTACAAAAGGGAAACAAGCGTGTCCTATATGTAATGTTGATGCCTCTTTCCTCTACTTGAAACATGGCCACAAACTTGCTTACGTCGGACATCGACGGTTCTTACCGGCTGGCCATCGGTTACGGAACAATCGATGTTAAAGTTGTAGGGGTCGAGCACCGCCTAAAGCTTTGACGAGGGATGAAATTTGGGCTCAGCTTCAAAACGTTAGCCAACCGACCTTTGGTAAATTGTCTTGTGGTCGGAGAAAACGGAAGCATGCTGATTCAAATACTAATTGGCGCAAAGTTTCAATATTTTTTGATTTGCCATACTGGCGAACTCTTCAATTGCGGCATAACCTGGATGTTATGCATATTGAAAAGAATGTGTGTGATAGTTTGTTAGGAACACTGATGGGCCTCGAAGGAAAGACAAAAGATACCTTCAATACTCGCTTGGATTTAGAGTCTTTGGGCATTATGCAAGACCTCCATCCAGTACGGACAGATGGATTCGTGTATTTGCCCCCCGCTTGCTACATGCTCAGTGATGCTGAAAAAAGAAAAGTTTGCCAATTCCTTATTGATGTGAGGCTTCCCGATGGGTATGCCTCCAACATTTTACGGTGTGTTAACATGAGCGAAACAAAAATATATGGCTTGAAGAGCCATGATTGTCACATACTTATGCAGAGGTTGCTTCCAATTGCACTGCGTGGTACCCTACGCCGAGATGTTTGTACTGCGATAATTCAGTTGTGCTTGTTCCTCAGAGAGTTGACTTCAAGGACGTTGACGAAAAAATCTTTATTACACATTGAGAAGTCCATTGATGTTACATTGTCTACCCTTGAGAAGATGTTTCCCCCTTCATTTTTCGATGTCATGGTCCACTTACCAATTCACCTTGCACGCGAAGCAATACTAGGGGGCCCATGTCAGTATCGTTGGATGTATCCTTTTGAAAGGTAATTCTTTGACCAGTTTGACTCCGTTACATTTGCGCACACATGTATAATTATCAATTTTCCACTTTTTAGGTACTTACACAAGCTGAAATGTTATATCCGTAACAAAGCGCGTCCCGAAGGATCGATTGCTGAGTCTTACATCGTAAACGAATGTCTTCTCTTTTGCTCCATGTATCTTCGTGATGTGGAGACAAGGTTTAATAGACTTGAAAGAAACTACGATGTCAATTTATCTAATGAGAGGTCAACATTTTCTACATTCTCGCATAAGGACCATAGTCTTGGCGGAAAAAAATATAAAGAGCTTGACATGATCGAGTGGACGAAGATCCGATGGTACGTTTTGAACAATTGCACCGAAGTCTTTCCATATATTGAGTAAGTAATATGCAAATATATTTACTCCACGTTTGAAGTTTATGTTAATGCTTTTAACAAAGTATAGGGTTTTGTAAAGTTCGCTACGTATACTTNCCTCAGAGAGTTGACTTCGAGGACGTTGACGAAAAAATCTTTATTACACATTGAGAAGTCCATTGCTGTTACATTGTCTACCCTTGAGAAGATGTTTCCCCCTTCATTTTTCGATGTCATGGTCCACTTACCAATTCACCTTGCACGCAAAGCAATACTAGGGGGCCCGTGTCAGTATCGTTGGATGTATCCTTTTGAAAGGTAATTCTTTGACCAGTTTGACTCCGTTACATTTGCGCACACATGTATAATTATCAATTTTCCACTTTTTAGGTACTTACACAAGCTGAAATGTTATATCCATAACAAAGCGCGTCCCGAAGGATCGATTGCTGAGTCTTACATCGCAAACGAATGTCTTCTCTTTTGCTCCATGTATCTTCGTGATGTGGAGACAAGGTTTAATAGACCGGAAAGAAACTACGATGTCAATTTATCTAATGAGAGGTCAACATTTTCTACATTCTCGCATAAGGACCATAGTCTTGGCAGAAAAAAATATAAAGAGCTTGACATGATCGAGTGGACGAAGATCCGATGGTACGTTTTGAACAATTGCACCGAAGTCCTTCCATATATTGAGTAAGTAATATGCAAATATATTTACTCCACGTTTGAAGTTTATGTTAATGCTTTTAACAAAGTATAGGGTTTTGTAAAGTTCGCTACGTATACTTATATTTGTAGTGAGCACAGAGAACAAGTCAGAGGTGAAATTACTACGGACATTCATGCGTACCAGCAGACACATTTTCCTCGGTGGCTGCTACAGCGGGTATGTATCTCGAAATACATTCGACACATAACATTTCACGTGTTGGACCAAAAGCAAAAGGTGAAAAACCAAAATACTTTGCTGCCCCTAATGGGATGGTAGAAATAGAATTTTATACTTTTCTGTTTTTGTATAGGCAAAGGCGTTGCAATGTCTCAACCATTGCCTCCGGTACGCCGAAGTCCGAGAAACCGAGTGAATGTCCAGCTTTTTAAGAGTGTAGATGAGCGTGACGAACCCATTCTCTCGTACAAAGTTAGTCCTACGTTTATCTTTTAATTTAATTTGAAGTCATACAACTTATTTAATGTGTTAACTATATTTGTTTTGGAGAATTTAATCATTGTTGACAACGAAACAATATCATCGTTGATTTTTATGATTGCACATGTATTTTTGTGTGTGGAACAACCGATGTTTTTTTATTGTCGCTATAGGAGTGTGCGTGCCTCAAACAAGTCGTGTGCTACCAATTTTTCCATGGGAAGCACGAGTGTTTCGTGCGACAGCGTCGCGTCGCAAAGGCATTGTCGAGCCTATGATTGTTGACTGTAGTAGTAATGGAAGCGAAAGTAATGACGATGAGGACGATGCAACTCTTGCATCCTTGTCTTTACTTTGTGATGCTGCGGTAGACCTGCCCCAAGAGGACCAACACTATATTAGCGAACCGAACGATGATGATGTGACGCTGCCACCTGAAACTACTGATGGCTTGGATGTTGGTGACAGCGGGCACATGTAAGCTGAACATGGAGGTGAACAGATTGCTACCACAGTAGCTTCAAACAGTAAGGAATTGTTATGTTTTGGACATGTATTTGTGGGATTGATAAAAATGTGCATGAGAAAGAATGTGGTTGTCGGAGTTGCTGATTTTTAGCTATCTTTATCCACTAATATCAACCATTACATTTTTTTAGCTACAGCACCGGTGAGGAAGCGTGGACCAACTAGAAGTCTTACCATTTTGAGGAAGAAGTTCCCAAATATGGGGATTATGAAGGTTACCGTGCCCAAGCATGTGATGCGGTTTGTTGGTGCATTCTCCCAAGAAATCACCACTGAAATTGGGGCACTGATAAGAAGCAAAGCCCCGCCTCATGTTAATGAATGGAGTGACGTCCCTAACAATAGGAAAGAAGATATATTGGACGAATTGAAGGTGAAGACATTTTTTGACACTTACATTCCATAAAAATCTATATGTGAACTTAGTAATAAGCTGCAGCAACAAATGCGTCATTTGTGAACTGATTTAACTATGTGAAACTTTGTTGCAGCGGAACTTTGACTTAGGTGACGAACCACACAACTACAAAGTCCTGCACAACCAGTTGAAGAAACAATTCCGCAGCTGGAGATATAGGCTGAAAGAGAGGTATGATAAGTGTAGCACGGAGGAAGAAGTTGTCGCTGCTTGTTCGAGAGAGGTTGCATTGCATGAATGGCTGTTGGCTGTTGAGAGGTTCAAGTCTGAAAAATTCAAGGTACTACCAATATTAGTAACTATACAATCGGTTGATACATTTCAAATTCATTTTCCTAACGTGTAAATTCGACGTGCAGAAAATGAGTGCAACGAACAAACATAATAGAGGTGCAGCCCGAATTAATCATAGTTCAAGCACGAGGTCGTTTGCTAGACTTGTAGGCGAGGCCATGTAGCCGGTAAGATTGAGTTTTGATGTCTAAATTGAACTTGGCTAAATTTTTTGCAGCAAACTAATTCCTGAACTTGTATGCTTATTAATTGAATAGGACGGATCGGTGGACCGGTATTCATTGTGGTATACCACCCACTACAACGCAACCAAGAAGAAATGAGTGGATGAGAAGTCCAAAGCGGTTTATGTGAGTATCTTAAATTGAACAACAACTTGATAAAAAATAAATGGGTTTAAATTGCATCATAAATATTTAGAAAGATAACATAGTACAATATATATACATATAAATATATTTGCTGATACATTTAGTGAGGGATTGTATCACTTTCACGGATGTTATTGAATATACAGTGAAGTATTTGATTGAATATTTTTTTAATAGCATTTAGTGGATTGTAACGCTGATTAGCTTGTCTTGTGGAAGTTCATGAATGTACACATTGACGATATAAATGATATAATTTCAGCGATAATTTAAATTCCAAAAAAACTTATACGTAGTTCGTACTTATACATGGATGATGATGTTTATGCAGGAGGAGTTACTAAGGCTGCGAGATGCGGAGGAGGGGTTAGAGTTGACAACCGATGAGATATTCGACAAGGTGCTGCCTCCTAAACATGGCCATCAAGTTGACATGGGGCTTGGCCCATTGCATCATTTAAAGCGAGGACAAATTGATACGGCTGCGGTTGAACAAGAGATACAAGAAACGAGGGCATGCAATTAAGCATTGAAGCTTCAAAACCAGCAGCTTGCAGCACGTATGGCTGATATGGAGGCAACACTCAAATCCTTGCAAGGCCATATTGAGTCAATGACACCTGGGTGGGATAGTCAGCCCTGCCATGATACGTTGTCATTCTCTTTGAATTTTTTATTTTTGCGTTATACAAAAGTTTATTGCTGAATATTTAGGAAGATTGATAATTATATTTCAGTTTAATCTAGTTGTGAGACATTGATTGTATGTTAAGCAATAAACATCAAATGTTGAAGTTAGGAAGATGTGTTTTGATAACTTAAATGTACTCTTAAATTTTGAGAATGCTGTGGAATGTTGAAGTAGTGTCGAAATGCAACTAGCTAGCGGATAAGGTTGCTGTTTTTTGTTTTTTTTGGTGTTCGAACTGGTTAGATGAATTTTTGCTGCAAGCTTTAGTGTGGTGGCAGTAGGTAAAAATATTTGTGAGACATTGCTGCTAGGTTGTGGAATATACATCAAATGTTGAAGTTGCGAATATGTGTTTTGACATGTAATAGCAATTTTCAAGTTTGAGAAGGATGCGAATATCACTGATTTAGTGTCGAAATGCAACCATCTAGCAAATATGGTTGCTGATTTTTTGTTTATTTTGGCGTTCCAAATGTTTTAGAAGCATGTTTCCTTCAAGCTATAAATAGGTGGAAGTATTTAAGGAATTTGTTTGGTTGCTGATTTTTTGTTTTTTGGGTTATCCTTTTGAAATGCAACTAGCTAGCTAATGTACTTGCTGATTTTTTGTTGTTTTTGGTGTTCCAAATGTTTTAGAAGCATGTTTCCTTCAAGCTTTAGTGTGGTGGCAGTATTTAAGGAATTTCTTTGGTTGCTGATTTTTTGTTTTTTGGGTTATACTTTTGAAATGCAACTAGCTAGCTACAATGGTTGCTGATTTTTTGTTGTTTTTGGTGTTCCAAATGTTTTAGAAGCATGTTTCCTTCAAACTTTAGTGTGGTGGCAGTATTTAAGGAATTTGTTTGGTTGCTGATTTTGTATTTTTTGGGTTATCCTTTTGAAATGCAACTAGCTAGCTAATATGTTTGCTGATTTTTTGTTGTTTTTGGTGTTCAAATTGTTTAGATGCATTTTTCCTTCAAGCTTTAGTGTGGTGGAAGTATAACAGGAATTTGTTTGGTTGCTGATTTTTTGTTTTTAGGGTAATCCTTTTGAAATGCAACTAGCTAGCTAATGTGGTTGCTGAGTTTTTGTTGTTTTTGGTGTTCTAAATGTTTTAGAAGCATGTTTTCTTCAAGCTTTAGTGTGGTGGAAGTGATTGAATGAAAAATGTGTGCAACATTATGGAAACGTTCGCTGCTGTGTATATATTTAATGAATTATGGTATGTAAGTAGTAAAAGTGATTGTGGAAGAAGTGTTTATATATGAAGGTGTATAGCTGACTTATATGCAACGTGTTAGTGACGACAACAATATGTTAGCTGTGCACTTAAAGCCATTGAGATAGCATAATGATATAGGGTAAACGATTTTTGAATATTGAAGAAAAAAACCAAAAGGGGTGTCTTATTTGTGCAAGGTATTTCTAGCTTCGCAATGCAGTTTTTGATGTCAAAGAAGCTCGTTTTGGTGAGTCATGACTTCTATTTATGACACATTGCTGATAGGTTATGCAAAATGTATCAAATGTTGAAGTTGGGCAGATTAGTTTTGATATTTAACAGCTATGTATATTTTGAGAATGCTGTGACAAGTTTATGTTGTGTGAGAATGCAACTACATAGAACTTTGTTAGCTGAACTTTTGTTTTTAGGTTATCCAAATGTTAGGACATAATTTTTGATTCAAGCACTAGAGTGGTGGAAGTGCTTGAATGAAAAATTTGTGCAACCTAATGGACAAGTTCGATGTTGTGTATAAAGTTAATGAATTATGGTATGTAATTAGCAAACATGGTTGTGGAAGCATGGATTCATATGAATGTGTCTTGATAAATTAAATGGAATATGTTAGTGATGAATTTAATATGTTAATTATACAATTGGGGTTGAGATGTCATAATGATATAGTGCATGAGATTGTTAAGCTACTGGGACAGGGAAAATGTGGAAACCGTCCCTGGTATTTCTAACATTAAACATAGATTCCGTCACAAATGGTATAGTGTGACGGAAAAAAAACAACAAACCCATCACTGAACTTTGCTTATGGACGGTCACAATAACTTATATGTGACGGAAAATCGTCACAACCGCGTCACAAAAAATATGTATAAGGGACGGATGTGAAATGTGACAAATAAATATCCGTGACGGAGAACCGTCACAAAACCATCACAACAACTATGTATAAGTGACGCCAGAAAACGGCGACAATTATATATCCGTGATGGAACAACCGTCACAAAACCGTCACAACAACAATGTTTACGTGACGGATGCAAACCGTGACAAATATATATAAGTAACAGAAACCCGTCACACAATTGTCACAGAAGAGTGTTGTTTGCCATACAAAGTAAAGGGTCACAGTTGAGCAACTGTGATGGAAATCTGTCACATAGTCGTGACTTAACAGTTCTTTTGTCACGGTTATCTTGCCGTCGCAATTAAGTAACAGTGATAGTTAAGGGGTCACAGTTGTGCAATTGTGACGGTAATCCGTCACAATGTCGTGACTACAACGCCCAATTGTCACGGTTAGTTGGCCGTCACATTTAACTAATAGTGACGGTTAGCCATCACTATACTGTCACACACGTCATTATTGTGACGGAAGAGTAGCCGTCACTTAATCCTTGCCGGTGGTGACTGGCTGGGAAATTACAATGGGTAGGAATATAAGTGATGGATTTTTGCCGTCACTAAAACTTCATTTTTTGTGACGCTAAACAGTAAACGGTCACTGA
The DNA here is from genome assembly GCA_003254975.1 of Ochetophila trinervis. Classification (NCBI taxonomy): domain Eukaryota; kingdom Viridiplantae; phylum Streptophyta; class Magnoliopsida; order Rosales; family Rhamnaceae; genus Ochetophila; species Ochetophila trinervis. The sequence goes on from QANX01005440.1 coordinate 27,914, forward strand.
AGAGAATTTGTGTCGGGGCTATTGCGAAAGCACTGTGACGGGTTAGTTACCGTCACAGTTGGTTGATTGTGTGACAAATCCGTCACACATAATATACGTTGTGACGAATTTGCTTCCATCACAAAACATCATTTTTTTTTTTGTAGTGATATTTGAATATGTAATATTTACAATAGAACCTTTTTTCTTTTTTCTTTTTTTTTGGGGTCATAAATCTGTCAATGCCACACTAATATAAATACAACCTGCTTACTCATTATGAGTTTAGGCTCAGCTTTNACTCTTATTATAAGTATTATAACAGATATTTTTATCAAATAAAATCTCTTTGGTGGCAGGCAAGAAACAATGCTCGGGTTTTGATCTCTGGTTCTTTAAGCATTGATAGGCATAAAATGTTAATGTTTTTATGCTACTTTTGATATTGAATTTAAGCTAGTTTATGATTAATTTTTGATGAAAAATACTTAAAAACTGTATTTTTCTATTTTTCAGTAAAACAAATGCTGGAATTACCGTATTTCTGTGCAACTTTTACTAAAAAAATCATATCTGGAGCCACGCTTAGAAATTTTGTGAGATTCAAGTTTCTAATGATTCCTGATTAAATATTATTCAATTATACAAAGTTTCATTTCAAATTGTTTGGCCAATCAGTGCCAGTTTGATTTACAAATTCAACAAATTCATCAGTTGTGGCAGATTTACACTGTCTTGGGAAAATGACAATTTGAATGTCTTCCTGATGTCAAAATTGTGCGATCAATATATACATGGAAAGCTAAGACACAGACCTAACATTTGAAACAAAAATCACAGGATTCCGAGTTCATTTGGTCACCCAAACGGTACTTGGAATCTGTCTGACGGTCATTGAAAATAAAAAAGGAAAGTTTTATGCTTACTAGGACTTCCATTGTGATTGGACTGCCATGTCACCGCATATCAGCCATGTATCCGAAATTGCCACATCACATGACACATGGAAGGTAAGAATATTCTAATTAAGATAATTAGAATAATATTTGGGATAAAAGGAAGGGATATTAGAGATTGATTGTGATTTCTAAGAAGATAAGGAAAGTATCTCTATCCCTAGTGTGAACATGAGGCACAAAATAGCTCTATGTCCTTAGGATGGCCGGCCATATAGAGAACTTATGGGTATTTGAGATTATGTAATATTGTATCACCTATATTCTCTAGGTTTTAGAGACACCTTAGGGTTGAACCACTCTTAAACCTCTCCCATAAATAGATTGCTACCTTGAGAGTGAAAATCATCCCTTTACACCATTCACTAGCCCTCACGACTACAGCAGCCTTGTTCCCTCTCCAGCCGCATATTTTCCTTTTCTTTTTCTCCCCATTCTCACAGCAACAAAGGTATTTAGTTAGATTTATTATTCAGTTTTTAAGAGAGAAAAGTTGTGCTACACAAAGAGAAGTCCAAGGAGATTCGGCCAGCATTTGGAGGAGTCACTTTGAGGCTTTGATCATAGTTTGAAGAAGCTAAGAAGAGAGGATTGAAGAAACAATGTCCAGCAGTCATAAATCTGGATTTGTTTTCTTTTCTCTTATTTTCTTTGTTATTTAAACTATGTTGTCTCTTATTTATTTCATGGATAATTTTGAGATGATGAGTAACTAATTTTTCTATAAGGATTATGATGTAACCCTTTTATGACTATTTAGTTTCTAATGCATATTTAAATTTGATTCATGTTTAAGGTTAATATTTTATTGTAGATCTTAATACTTACATGAAAAGGTGGATTGTTTAAGTATTTATATTGTCTTAGAAATAAGGAGTATAGATATGGATGGGCAATCAAATACATGTTTATAGAAATATTGCATGCTTTAGTGACAACTTTAACCAGAACTTATTGGGTTTGCATGTCTTAGGGCTTAAATTTCTGTGTTTAGATTAGAAGTAATTAAACACGTTGTGCTTGCTAGATTAGAATGCATTGAGAAATCAACTTCTATTCATATGTGGTTAAAGGGAGGTTAATCTATGAATCTACAATGCATTAGGGCTAAATAGGAGTATTAGTGGTGAAATCATAATCTTTGTTTCTTAAAATCTGTAAAATCGTACTTGCTGCCTTGTTTCTGTTTTTAATATTGCTTTGCTTTTAAATTCATGCTTGGTTATACAACACAATCGTTCAAAAACTCTCTTTTAATTTTCAAAGTTTAATTTACAGTTTATTTAATTTCAATAACTAAAGACATTATTCCTCATAGGATCGATATCGGAATTCTCTTATAACTCCACTTTATTATTTGTTATTTGTGCACTTGCGAGTTAATTATACCACAACAAGTTTTTGGCGCCGTTCCCGGGGAATAATTATTTCTAGTATTGATTTTGAATTTATTGTTGATTAAATTACTGTTTTAGTTTAATTTATGTTTTTGTGTTAGGTTCGGTTTTAGCCTACAAAGAACAACAATTGGAGAGTTTTCCTGGATCCAAAGCAATCCAATTTGAGTTTGAAGAAGGAGGAAATCGAAATTGATAAGTTTTTAATTTTTGTGTTTTTGTGTTTAGGGTTTTAGTGTTTTTGGTTTTATAAAAAAAAGAAATTAATAAATATTTTGCTGTTTTGCTTCAGTTTTAGGTTTTTGATTTACTACTTTTGAGTTTTGTTTAGTTTACTGTTTGTTTAATCTTTAGTTTTATCTTTCTAAAAATAAAAAATCTGAAAACCTGATTTTTGAAAAAAAAAGTTTACTGCACTTTTATTTCTGTTTTTCCTTACTGTTTACTGTTTTGTTTTTTGTTTTTTTTTTTCTTGTTTTTCATTACTAAATTTATTAGTTTTTTTGTTTTTTTTATTTGTTTAATCTATTGATTAATAAAAAAAAAATTAATACTGCAGTTTTATTTACTGTTTTATTTAGTTTGTTCACTGTTTTAATTTTTTTTAGTTGCTGTTTGCTGTTCATTTTTGCTTAATTTTTGTGTTTACTTTTACTTTAATTTAATTTGCATCTAGTTTTAATTCTCTTTAGTTATTCAATTGTTTGATTTCATTTTTATTAATATTAGTTGCTGTTTTAATTCAGTTTTTCCATTTATTTTCAGTTGCGGTTTTTCAGTTTTGTTTTGTTTTACTGTTTTAATTTTTCAGTTTTGTTTAGTTATTTTATTTATGAGTCTTAACTCTGAATCTGAATTTTCTGAGAGAGATCTAAGGAGATTAAGGAGAGATGGAGTTAGAGAAACTTTATTAAAAAACACCGAAAGAGAAGAAAACAATATGGAAAACCAAGGTAACCCAGTAATTCCTGAAATCCCTATTAACCAAGGTTATAGGTCTATTAGGGATTATGCTGCACCTAGAAGGGTTGAGGATATGTCATGTATTAGGAGACCACCTATTGATGCACCTAGCGTTGAGGTTAAGCCATTGCCATGTCTATGCTCAACAATTACCAATTTGGAGGGTTGCCAAGTGAGGATCCTAACCATCATATATAGAATTTCTATGATGTATGTGAGTTAGTAAAATACAATGGGATTAGTGAGGACGCTGTAAAACTTAGGTTGTTTCCTTTTACTTTAAGGAGTAGAGCCAAGAGTTGGTTACAATCTCTACCCCCTGAGAGTATTGTCACTTGGGATGATTTAGCCTTTAAGTTTTTAAACAAATTTTTCCCACCTATCAAAACTGCCAAGCTTAGGAAAGAAATAAACACTTTTCACCAATTTGATGGAGAGTCTTTGTATGAAGCTTGGGAGAGGCTATAAGAACTACTTAGGAAGTGTCCACGCCATAAACTTTTTATAATGGGTTGAATAATCTAACAAGAAATAATGTGCATGTTGCAGCAGGTGGTGCTTTACTTAATAAGTCCCAAGAAGATGCATACGACCTATTGGAGGAGATGGCAATCAACAATTCACAATGGGCAAGTGAAAGGAGTCAAAACCTAAAGAAGACCATGGCTGTCCATGAAGATGATAAGTTTGATAAATTGAGTTGTCAAGTTGCAATGCTAACAAAGCAGCTTGAAACCTTGGGTTCCAACAATATAAATAATATTTCCAATATTTCTAATATTAATTGTTGTGAATATTGTGGGGATAATCATGAAAGCGTAAATTGCCATTTAGGAAATTCTAATGAAACTAACGATATGAATTTTGTAGGGAATTTCTGACAAGGCAATAGCAACAACAATCCCTTCTCCAATACTTACAATCCAGGATGGAGGAATCATCCAAATTTTTCTTGGAGAGACAACTCAAATACCTAAGGTGGACAACAACAAAAAGGAATTTATCAAGTCCCACCTTGACAACATCAAACATTCCAATCCTCGAATTTCAATAAAAATTCTCAAACTCAAACTCTACCTTTATCTCATACTGTTTCTTTACTTGAGCAAGCTGTGATTAAAATGAATGATACTTATAGTGCTCATATGCAGGAAACTCAAGCAGCAATAAAGGGACTAGGAATGCAAGTGGGGCAACTTGCTCAAGCTATCAAAAGACCTATGGGCACTCTCCCAAGCAAAACTGAAGTTAACCCAAAGGAAGGTGTCCAAACAATGGAGGTAAGGAATGGAAAAAGGCTTGATGATCCCCCACTCAAAAAGGAGTCCCAAAGGGTTAGAGATAAGGATATTCAAGCAAAAACCAAAACCACTTTGGAGAAAAACAAAGAGATACAACCGGCCAAAGGGGAAAATCACCAAACATTGTCTGAAATTGTGGTTGAAATAGAAGAATGGTCTAAGGAAGAGGATCCAAGTGAAGATAGCTGGACCTATAATGCAGAGGTTGAAGAAAAAAGGAGAGTAAAAAAAGAGACAGCAATGGAAAAAGAAGAAACTACTCCAAAAATGGAGGTGATGGCCGAACTAGTCACAAAAGATGTCATGGAAGTGGATGAGCCAATTGAAGAAAGTGCTAAGGAAAGCATAGCTTCTAATGATATTGGTGAATATAGTGAAGAGGTAGACCAGCCCAACCAATTTATTTTTGAAGTAGAGACTAGTGAACGAATGAATGAAACATGGGATGAATCCAAGGAAAGTAGTGCTTTTAGTGAAGATGACTTTCATCCCATGTATGGCCCAAATCAAGCTTATGAGGGATACACTCACTTCGATCAAAAGTTATTCATGGAAAATATTAGAGCGATTGAAGAAGAAAGAAAAACATTAAAAGAAGAGAGGTTAAAAAGAGAAGAGGAAGAGTGCCAAGAGATTCCAAATAAATTACAAGATCCAGGAAAATTTACTTTTGATTGCAAAATTAAAAATGTTAATTTTTCTAATACTTTATGTGATCTTGGTACTACAACTAACGTTATGCCTTTTTTTATTTGCATGAGTTTAGGTTACAAATGGCTCATCGAAACCAACGAAGATATTATTTAGGGCAACAACACTCATGTTAAAGTGGAAGGTTTATTGGAAAATATTCATGTCAAGGTAGGATCTCTTGATTATGTGCTGAATTTTAGAGTCATAAAAATGAAATATCCAAATGCTTCTTTGATCTTTGGTAGGCCTTTCTTAGCTATTAGTAGGACTAGAATAAATTTGGGAAAGAAAACATTAGAACTACTAAGTGAAGATGGCCTAATTAAAGAAATTCTTTATACGAATAAATCTTCTTTAATAAAAAGAGAAGGTAAAGAAAGGATGACTCAAACTATGGAAGATAAAGGGAGGTTTGAGATAACTTGTAACATTGGTAGAACTGAATTGTCTAATTGCTTATGTGATTTGTGTAACATCCCGTTTTGAAAAAAATAGTAAAAATTTCAAGTTTGACCAGTTTGACCTTAAGTGGGCCCCAGAGTTTACTTTTTGTGTGGTTATATTTCAGTTTTGACTTTTGTACCGTTGCGTAGAGCTTGTCGATACGAGTCAGACTAGTAGTACGTTTGATTCGGAGTTAAGACCAGGAAGTTATGGTCGTTTTAGTGTTACGGGCTTTTTGGTAATTTAGCAAAGACTGATATTTATGGGTGAGAAATGACTATTTTGCCCCTGTCTTCTTTTTTAAAAATTTCCAGAATTCTGGAATTTTCTCACGCACACCCGAAGACCCCCCTTACGCCATCTCCTACCTTCACCGCACCCCTCCTTCCCACGCCGGCAGCTGCCACACCATGGCTGGAGTTGGCCGAAAACAGCCATTAGATCGAAGCCGGCAACCTCCTCTTCCTCCCCGTACCAATGGTTCACCATGAAACGACCCAGATCGCCAAAAATTGCAGCAAAACTGAGAGCTCGTGCAGCCCGTGCACTGTTGCGACACCACCTTTGGCCGGCCAGATCTCACTATTCCGGTGGAGTTAGGGAGTGTGCTTAGTACTGTTGGAAAGCTGGTGCGACGATCTACATTTTGGTACCAAGATTGACCCCGGAGACTGCCGTATCACGTTGGAAAAAGGCTGCGAAGTCTCAGAAAAACCACCCGCGACAGCCACCTTTCCACCTAGATCTACTCCGATCGCCGGCGAGTGGCACGACACAGCCACCACCACTGGCCTCAGACCGCGCCGGCGACCAGATCTGCAGCTGGCCGGACTCCGGTGACCACCCCACGCACCATCCACGCGTCGCCGCCGTCTTCCTCCACACGCCGCCGCCGATCTCGTCCTTTTCCGGCGAGTGTGTGACGACCCGGATCTAAAAAGCTAGAGTAAGTGTGGGCGGGTGCAAAAGGCACTGGCAAGCTACCTTACTGGCATAGCCAGAGTAAGTGTGGGCGGGTGTGAGGCACTGGCAGGCTACCTTACTGGCAGAGATCGGTATCCAATCCCACATCGCCCGGGTGTGGAAAGGGGGTCAGGTGGTAATGGTTCAAATGTAAAGTAAGCACTCTCTTAACAACCAAGGCCTTTTCAGAGCGTTTGGCTTCAGGCTTGGAAGAAATCTGGGGTTAAGCATGCTCCAGTGAGAGCATTCCTAGGATGGGTGACCCCCTGGGAAGTCTGACCAAAAACTCCATACCGTCTGAAGTGCGGTGGCTAAATTGGAGACAATATTGGTTGGAGAGAGAGTGTGGTGTTACAAGTGGGGGTGCTCACCACCCAATCCAACGCGTTCCTAGGGTCGTGGGCAAGCTTTCTGTACCTTCAATTTGATCTAATTTTGGTCGGATTCGAAAACACCCAATCCCAGCAGAAGTTCGATCTTCCGGGACCAATTCTGACTATTGGCTAAGACGAATCCTGAAATTGAAGGTAGATTCTCATTCCTTGCATCTTCAATTTTTTTTTCGGTATAAAGTTTGCTGAAATCGGATTTGAAACGGGAAATCTGTGTATTTTGGGGATTTTTACCGATTTGGGACATTTTCATAATTTCTGAAAATATTGGGGTATTTTCGTAATTACTGAAATTGCTGGGCAATCTTGTAATTAGTGTTTTAATCTTGTAATTGGAGACTTAGAGGACTCCTCTGAGCCTTTGGTTAGTTTTTCGGTAATTAAAATAATTTTTCGGTAAATTATTTTTAGGTGCTCGTGCACGTTCGAGGGCTGGACCGGAGATCCAGCAAGAGCACGCGTCAGACCAGTGAGTGCATTTATTTTCTAAATCATTTGGGAATATATGCTATATTTGATTTGAATTCTATAAATTTGTTTGAATTGAATTTTCCTTATGCATTAAATTATAATTACTAAATATGTTTTTGATGATTTAAATATTTGCATGAGTTTGATGTTATGATTTGATGAATTTCCTATTTATTTGGAATCAATAGAAATTGTGTTTTGATTGATTGTTTAATGGATTATGAAGTTTTCGGATATTTTACAACAGCTGACAGGACCCGCCCCGGAAATCCCTTCAGATTAACCGGAGAGGCCCCGCCTGAGGAAGATTCCACCAGAACCCTTCGGGACAGCCGACAGAATCCTCCTCCAAAAAAGGAGTTCAATAAACAATAAAATAATAAATAGGACAAAAAGTTGATAAGATATGCATTGCAACAAACAACTAGCCGTACTGAAATAAATAACATAACAGATTAGGGAGAAGGTGGGAATGACAGAATCACTATGTGAGATAACAAAATATAAATGATACAAATCCAACATTAAACAGAATAAGGAGAACGTGATTTAATACATAAGAAGAAGTAGTAGCGGAAGTCGAGTGCGAATGCGATGCCGACAGTAGCTCACGAGGACCTGCAGCTATGACTTAGGGAACGAAGTTAAAAACACAAAACGTGAGATATAAAATCTCAGTGAGTGCTCCTAGATAACTACAAAATACAAGTTCAACAGTTTAAATCCTTTACACTCAAACCTCACGTCACTCAGTTGAAAGGTTCAACGTTTTGAAAATCATTTCGCAAAACCCTTGGTTTAATCCCCAAAATCATTAAATCATTATAAAACAGTTTGTGGGGCGAAAACGTAATTTAAAACGATCATTGAAAACACGAATCAATCACTAAACCATAAATATAATCTCAACAAGAAACATTAAATTTATTCGTAAATCATGTTTGATTAAAATGGCAGATAGAACATTTGTTAAATCCAACACCGATCTAAAACCAAATACCATGGGCTCCAACCCACAAATTGAAAACCATCAATTTAAAATCAGCAATCAACAAATATAAAATCCAACCAGTACCACAACATAGTATCGTGCCGTGTGACCCTCAGCGTCCTGATGGCGTCACAGGCGGGGGAAGGGGGGTAAACTCATCACAACGAACCGGCGTCCCAAATCCGTCATGGCAGGATCCTCATCATCTCTCTCCCGACACGTGTCCACAGCAGATGATGGATCGCCGGAAAAGGAGAGAAAGCCGGTCAGCTTGGTTTGTGCAATCGCCGGATTCCGGCAGAAATTGACCGGCCCACTGCCCGGGAAAGCTTCGCCGGACTCTCCTCTCCCTTTCCCCACCAGCTGCTGGCCATGAAACACCGCAGAACGCCGGGATCAATGAAGAATCCAGCGAGACCACCGCTCCTCCGGTCGCCGGATTCCCGCAGTTTCCGGCGATGAAACTGGTCCGGTCCCCCTCTTTTGGGCCTCCTGAGTTCTATTTCGGCACCCGTTCGTCCTAAATCTCAGTCGTGTAAGCGGTGTGAATTACGGGTGCTCGGCCGCCGCTTTCTGGACACTTTCCGGCCACCACCAGCGGCGGATGGACGAGGTAAGTTCACGGTTGCGTTCTAAATTTCACGAGCTTCGTTTCGATATATAATTTGTATATTATAGATAAATATCGGAATTTACCCGGTTGTGAGCGGTGTTGTTAGCAATTGTTAAATGGGAATTGTAGACAATCGTGATAGAAATGTGTACAATTGTGTTTTGGTGGTTGCGGTGAAACGCATTGATATACCAGGATTATAATGTAGGATGTGTGTAATTATGTTTGGTAATTGCTGTGAATGTTTATTTTAAATTTAATTGTTGTGATTGAAAATATGGAAATTTGGTGTAAATTGATTAATGCACAACGTGTGGTTATTGTTAAATTAATTAAATTGTTATGATTGAGAGTTGAATTGTGGTATAAATATATATACATATATATACATATTTATATTTGTGACCGAGTTCTGTGAATACTAAATAATTACTAAGAGTGTTGTGGGTTGAAATTAGCTGAATTGCAGTTTGGTTGTGTGAAAGCTGATTTGGCTTTAAGGAAATAATTGTGGATTTGGTCGGTGAGTATTTGTATTGAATTGTCTGTGATATTAAATTGTTAGTAAATGATGTGTGGAATTTATATATTATTGTGTAGAATTATATATTGTGTTATGGTTCCCTAGAATAAATGATTTTTGTGATTGAGAGCTGCTTGGGCGAGGGATTATGCCCGCCAAGCAGGGTGTTGCTAGCTCGGGCGAGGAATCATGCCGCCAAGCTGTAAGTTATATTCTGTTAAATTGTTTAGGAAAGGCTAATAGTAATTATATCTGATGCGGCATATTTAGCGTGAATATGCGATCGGAACTACAGGTAGCTTGATCCCTTGTAGAAAGGGTATGTAGGCAGCTCAGTTTTAGACTGAGTCCAGGTACACTATACTTAGACAATATATTTGTTTAAGTGTTGGGTAGTGTACTGAAATGTGGTTTATTTGTGTGGGAAAGACGTGCTGGTAGAATAAATTTTGTATAGAAATGTTTTTCCTTGCAGGTTATGACTTTTAGCATTTTGGGGAGTGATAGAAATAGCCGAAATGCTGCCGAAATTTCTAATAAAATTTTTGGTAGTAGATAAAACATTTCGGTCTGTTGGTTCTTTTTCGTTTGAAAAAGTGACTTATCGGACTTTAATGACTGCTTGTGGCTTAATGGAAACATTAAGTCATGCAGGCAGGATCCAGTAGGGTTGGGTCTTGTCGTAAATTCCACAAAAGCCATAATTTTTTTTTTAAATCACCAATGTCCACAAAATTGTAAAATATCCAAAATATCAAAATCACCGATAACCATTTAAAACACAAATGCACATTTAGTCTTAAATCATCAATAATTTAAATCAGAATATAATATATTTAATAAGCATAATTTAAATGCGCAAGAAATTTCAATCAAAACAAATCATATGCGATTAAATCATAATAATATATAATCCCAAAATGATTTAGAAAATAAATGCACTCACTGGTCTGACGCGTGCTCCTGCAGTGATGCGGATTCCCAAGCTTAAAGAAACTGTAATCCCAACACACAAGATGATATGGAACAAACCCTAGGTAAAAACCCGCCCTATAGCACCTCTAGAAAACAATTGTATCTAGCAACACTAATTACCTTTGATAAGAAGATCAATTCTCAAATGCAACAAGTAGAAGAAGAACTATCCTCACTTGGAGCACACAAGTCTTGTTGAAAACAAGAATAGATTCTATTTAATCAATAATCAAAGTTGTCTTACAAGCTAGTAACCCCCCATTTATATAGATATTAGGGTTAGGTTAAGAATCAATCTAGACCATAAAATAATTAGGTAAGTAATCCTAAATAAAAAACTAACCCTAAATAAAAATAATCCGAAAATAGAAATAATTACAAAACTGCCATTATAATATGGAAATAGCAATAATTACGAAACTGCCATTATAATCCGAAAATAGCTAAATTACGAAACTGCCATTGAAATCCGAAAATGGCTAAAATTATGTCGTTTCGTCTTTGCAACTCCCGAGCAGCATTACCACCTTCATTCCTTGCTTGGACATCATGCTTAAATCATCATTATGCCTTATAAAAGTGTTTGGATCATGTGGATACTTGAATCGATATTCATCAATTATTCTCTTCACAAGTCCAAGCATTCCCGCTTTGATCTTCTTAGCTCGAGAACGCGTCACTGGTCCACTTGGCAGCACAATGTCTTCACCACGAACATCCATGCTAGAAGAGCGCTCGATGCCCACATCATTCCCTCCCTCCTCAAAAAGATTTGTCCTCGAATCAGCATCCATGTCAAAAGGAGAAAGATCAGCAACATTGAATGATGCAGACACATTATACTCACCTGGAAGATCAATCTTGTATGCATTGTCATTGATTCTCTCGAGAACTTGAAAAGGTCCATCGCCTCTAGCATCCAACTTAGACTTCCTCTGTTTAGGAAACCTTTCCTTCCTCATGTGTACCCAAACCCAATCTTCTGGTTCAAATATCATTTGCTTTCGCCCCTTATTTGCTTTTTGCACAGTTAGACGGTTATGTTTCTCAATTTGCAACCTCACCTTCTCATGTATAGTCTTTACCAAATCCGCCTTCTTTTGTCCATCTAAGCTAGCAATCTCACTCAAAGGTAAAGGCATCAAATCCAACACAGTTAAAGGATTAAAACCATACACAATCTCAAATGGTGAAAAACCTGTAGAAGAATGAATAGTTCGATTATATGCAAATTCAACAAAAGGTAAACAATCTTCCCAAGTTTTCAAATTCTTACCAACAATAGCACGAAGCAAAGTACCTAGAGTCCTATTAACCACCTCCGTTTGACCATCGGTTTGTGGATGACAAGTAGTAGAATACAACAATTTAGTACCTAACTTACCCCACAAAACTCTCCAAAAGTGACTCAAAAATTTCACATCCCTATCAGACACAATAGTTATAGGCACTCCATGAAATCTTACAACCTCCCTAAAGAACAAGTCAGCAATATTTGTAGCGTCATCAGTCTGATGACATGCAATAAAGTGTGCCATCTTAGAAAATCTATCAACAACCACAAATATGCTATCCCTACCCTTCCTAGTTCTAGGTAACCCAAGTACAAAATCCATGGATATATCAACCCAAGGCTCATTAGGAATAGGCAAAGGTGTATATAATCCATGTGGCATAGATTTAGACTTGGCTTGTCTACATGCAATACATTGAGAACAAATTCTTTGAACATCCCTTTTCATATGTGGCCAAAAAAAGTGTTCAACTAAAACATCTAAAGTCTTATGCACTCCAAAATGACCCATTAAACCACCACTATGTGATTCTCTAACAAGCAATTCTCTAATAGAGCAATTAGGCACACAAATTCTTGAACCACGAAACAGAAAACCATCATGTCTATAGAACTTATTAAATGCACCTTGTTCACATGCAACATAAATATCCTTAAAATCAAAATCACTTGCGTACATGTCTTTCAATTGCTCAAAACCTAACAACTTAGAAGTTAATGTAGTTATGAGGACATACCTTCGAGATAATGCATCAGCTACTACATTCTCCATACCTTGCTTGTAGCATATCACATATGGAAAACTCTCTATGAACTCAACCCACTTTGCATGCCTCTTGTTGAGCTTTCCTTGTCCCTTGATGTGTTTGAGAGATTCATGATCGGTATGAATCACAAACTCCTTTGGAAGCAAATAATGTTGCCACACCTCCAGGGCACGACATAGTGCATACAACTCCTTGTCATACGTTGAGTACTTGAGTTGAGCTCCATTTAGCTTCTCACTAAAGTATGCAATGGGACGTTTTTCCTGCATCAAAATAGCACCTATACCAATCCCAGAAGCATCACATTCAACCTCAAACATCTTATCAAAATTAGGTAGAACAAGAATATGAGCAGAACATAACTTATCTTTTAAAGTTTGAAACGCATGTTCTTGTTCCTTACCCCATTTAAAACCTACTTCTTTTTTGACAATCTCATTCAAATGAGTAGCTACGGTAGAGAAGTCCTTCACAAATCTTCTATAAAAGCCAGCTAAACCATGAAAACTTCTTACCTCAGACACATTTTTAGGTGTAGGCCATTCCTTGATAGCCTTGATCTTCTCTTCATCTACTTCAACACCCTGTGCACTCACAACAAAACCAAGGAAAACAAGCCTATCTATACAAAATGTGCACTTTTTAAGGTTAGCATATAATTTCTCTTTTCTAAGCACATCTAGCACTTGGCTAACATGCATCATATGGTCATCTAAACTTTTACTATATATCAAAATATCATCAAAATATACAACCACAAACTTTCCTAGAAATTCCCTTAAAACATGGTTCATTAATCGCATAAATGTACTAGGAGCATTAGTTAACCGAAAAGGCATAACCATCCATTCATATAAACCATATTTTGTTTTAAAAGCAGTTTTCCACTCATCCTCTTGCTTCATCCGAATTTGATTGTTCCACTTTTTAAATCTATCTTAGTAAATAAGCAAGCACGATGCAATTCATCAAGCATATCATCTAACCTAGGAATGGGATAACAATACTTTACCGTTATTTTATTCACTGCTCGACAATCAACTCACATCCTCCATGTGTCATCCTTCTTGGGTACCAATAAGACCGGTACAGCACAAGGACTCATGCTCTCCCTAACATGACCCTTTTCTAGCAACTCCTCCACTTGCCTTTGTAACTCTTTCGTTTCCTCGGGATTGCTACGATAGGCTGGTCGGTTTGGAATGCTTGCTCCAGGTACAAAATCTATTTGGTGCTCAATACCTCTCAATGGCGGCAATCCAGTCGGCATCTCTTCTGGGAAAACATCGTCAAAATCCTGCAATAAAGAGACAAAAACACTAGGCAAATCAGGGTTAAGGTTAGTTTCACAAAGCAAAACCTCTCGAAACCTTACCAACAATATTGATTTGTTGCCTAAGAATGCACTCTTGATTTCTCTCTCTTTTGCATAAAAACTCTTTTTATTTTCACTCTTCTCACTTTTCTCTCTTGCACTTTCCTCTTTATTACTAGTGTAATCACTCACCATTGGGCCTTTATTTTTATTCTTTTCACTCTTGGCCTCTTTACACTCAATTATTTTATTTGCCTCACTTCCCAAATCCCCATGGGAAACTTTGGATAGTTTCAATTGTTCAAGATACACCTCTTTTGGAGATAATGGTGCAAGTGTGACTTTCTTTCCATTGTGCTCAAAAGAATACATATTCTTAAAACCTTCATGGATAGTCCTCCTATCGGATTGCCATGGTCTACCCAAAAAAAATATGTCCCGCTTGCATAGGTACTACATCACACAAAACCTCATCACTATACTTTCCAATAGAAAATGCAACTTTCACTCTCTTATTTACCTTAATCTTTCACTGTCATTCAACCATTGTAACCTATAAGGGTTAGGGTGTTTTTCACATACTAGTCCCAACTTCTCAACCAAAGTAGTACTAGCAACATTAGCACAACTACCCCCATCAATGATTAAACTACAAGTTTTACCATTTACAAAACATCTAGTGTGAAAAATATTCTCCCTTTGTTGATACGGGCATCATAGTGCCATATTCTATCATTGGAGCAAAAGATGATAATTTAAGCATGATGTCCAAGCAAAGAATGAAGGTGGTAATGCTGCTCGGGAGTTGCAAAGGCGAAACGAAGTAATTTTAGCTATTTTCGGATTACAATGGCAGTTTCGTAATTTAGTTATTTTTGGATTATAATGGCAGTTTCGTAATTATTGCTATTTCCATATTATAATGGCAGTTTTGTAATTATTTCTATTTTCGGATTATATTTATTTAGGGTTAGTTTTTAGCCTTAGGATTACTTTCCTAATTATTTTATGGTCTAGATTGATTCTTAACCTAACCCTAATATCTATATAAAGGGGAGGTTACTAGCTTGTTAAAAACTTTGATTATTGATTAAAATAGAATCTATTCTTGTTTTCAACAAGACTTGTGTGTTCCAAGTGAGGATAGTTCTTCTTCTACTTGTTGCATTTGGGAATTGATCTTCTTATCAAAGGTATTTACTTTGTGGCGAATTTCAATTTCATTCTTTGCCTTCTAATTAGTGTTGCTAGATACGATTGTTATCTAGAGGTGCTATAGGGCGGGTTTTTACCTAGGGTTTGTTTCATATCATCTTGTGTGTTGGGATTACAGTTTCTTTAAGCTTGGGGTTCCGCATAATTTGTTCTAGTCCCTCTTCCTTCACCTTCAAATTTAAAACCCTCCTAATTACTAGGGACTCTCCAACCACGGGATATTCTATATCCTCCTCCTTACCAGAATCATACTTTATTGGTGGCCTTTCCTCATCGGACTTAGACTTCGACATTACTTCATTACCCCTCATCAACATAGTTTTCCTATTTGGACATTCGGAAGCAATATGCCCAAACCCTTGACATTTAAAACATTTTATGTCCTTATGTCTAGAAGTACTAGAAGTACCTCTTGTTGGGTTGGCACTCTTATCCTTGAACTTGGATGCATCTTCAATTTTCTCTCTTCTTGTCGTCATACTTGTTCCACTTCCAATTGGAACCCCACTTTGAATTGGACCTAGAAAATCCTTTTGAAATACATCTCCAATTTTCTCTTTAGTCTCCAAGTTCTTTTCTCTCTTCTTGTCGTCATACTTGTTCCACTTCTAGTTGGAACCCCACTTTGAATTGGAGCTAGAAAATCCTTTTGATGACCCTTCACTTCTCAATTGTTTTTCCACTTTAATAGCCATGTTGACCATTTCTTCCATTTCTACATATGGATATAGATCAACCACCTTGGCAATATCTATGTTCATTCCACTTAGAAATCTTGCCATTGTAGCTTCTCTATCCTCTTCAATGTTGGCCCTTATCATAATTATCTCCATCTCTTTGTAATACTCCTCTACGGATCTAGACCCTTGTATGAGTCTCTGTAACTTTTGATGAAGCTCTCTATAGTAATAGGATTGATGCGGGCATCATAAAGCTATATTCTACCATTGGAGCAAAATATGATGATTTAAGCATGATGTCCAAGCAAGGAATGAAGGTGGTAATGCTGCTCGGGAGTTGCGGAGACGAAACGACATCATTTTAAAAATAAACAACTTAGAATGGCAATTTCGTAATTTAGCTATTTTCGGATTATAATGGCAGTTTTGTAATTATTTCTATTTTCGGATTATTTTTATTTAGGGTTAGTTTTTAGCCTTAGGATTACCTTCCTAATTTCCTTAGGATTACTTTCCTAATTTTCTTAGGATTACTTTCCTAATTACTTTATGGTATAGATTGATTCTTAACCTAACCCTAATATCTATATAAAGGGGGGGTTACTAGCTTGTAAGACAGATTTCAGATTTGAGTTGTTAATCAATTGAGAGAATTAATTTTCCTATTGCTCCCAGGAGTGTTCTTGCAAGGTGAGGAATCAATTTCTTCTTCTTGTTGCATTAGGAGTTGAATTATCTTATCAAAGTAGAAATACTTTGTGGCGATTATTCTTCTCTTTCCCTAGCCTTCTAATCCACGTTTTTAGATACAAGTTATCTAAGGGTTTGGTAGGGCGGGTTCTTGTTTTCCAATTACTGTTCAATATTTCTTGTGTGTTTGGGGTTTCAGATTCTTTAATCTTGGGGTTCCAAATCAATTGGTATCAGAGCATTGGTTGAGATAAGTACCTATCTATCTTTGTTTTCAATATTTTATTTTTTCTTTTGTTCTTCGTTCATAATACTTTGATTCCCAAAAAAAAAAAAAAANTGTATTTTATATTAATTTTTTAAAATTTGAGTTTGACAATACATCATTTTTGTTGGACCGTGTCCTAAGGGACTGCATGCATATTTAAAGTCATTCATACTAGCACTTGTAGAAGGCCCAATAAGTCAGTAAACTGTTACAAAATAAAATTTTAAACGAGATAAAAATGGTGCACACGGAGAAAAAACCGGATAAATCTACAAGTTAAAATCTCTATTTTAATATTTTAATTTTTAAATAGAAATTAAATTTTAATTTGTTTAGGCTGAAAGCAAAATAGGTTAAGCGATGATAAATGATTTTTGTGTATTTAAAGCAAACCTCGAAGCTTTATAAAATTAACCCATTTAAAAAAATATGTGAAATTATGAATTTTTGAGATTAATGAGCCACTAACAGCAAGAACCGCTTTATTAACTTAATCATTTTTTGCAATAAAAGCAAAGCCAACAAAATAATAATAATAAAATTAGTTAATATTATTTTATGTAAAAATACTATCTAATTAAGAGGAAAGACCTATTTTATTTTTGTAATTTTTCTCTTAAAAAAATAGATATCCCTGCTTTAATACAATGCTGTTTAAAGTTATTTATTTTTATTAATGATATAAATAAAAAAGAGAACACTTAAAATTTAATTTAAATTAAATTTTAAAAATTTATAATAATATATATAATATATAAGTATAATTACTATTATACTGTCATTTAACAATTATTAAAACTTCTTTTTATATAAAAAATATAATAATAATTATATATATCCCCCACCGTAATCTGTACAAACAATTATGCCTCACTAAAACAAACGGAGGAATGAAAAAAGAAAAAATCGAAAAGAAAACAAAAAGATAATAAAAATGAAAAAAAGGGAAAGGACACGAACCCTAAAACCCTAAAACAACATTATAAAAAGAAAGCACCCAACCACCATTCTAGTGAACTTGGTGCGCCATCTGCCTCTGATAAACCCCAGCAAAAACCCTAGCAATCTAGCAGCCGCCGCTCGCTCACACAGAAATGAGACCTCCTCGAGGTTCCAAGAACACTTTCTTCTTCTTCTTCGAGATTTCCGTATTAATTGTTGTCTGCTAAATGTGTTTTTATCGTTTGCTGATTGTTTGGTTATGTGTGTTCAGGCCGTGGCGGTGGAGGATTCAGGGGAAGAGGTGATGGAGGATTCAGGGGAAGAGGTGATGGAGGATTCAGAGGAAGAGGTGATGGAGGATTCAGAGGTAGAGGTGGTGGAGACAGAGGCGGTAGCGGCATGAGAGGCCGTGGTGGTGGTCGTGGAGGACGTGGTGGCGGCCGAGATGGAGGAAGAGGGCGTGGAGGAATGAGAGGTGGAACCAGAGTAGTGGTTGAGCCTCATAGACACGAAGGTGTTTTCATTGCTAAGGGCAAAGAAGACGCTCTTGTTACCAAAAATTTGGTCCCTGGTGAAGCTGTTTACAACGAGAAGAGGATCTCTGTTCAGGTATTTTGGAAACTTTTTTTATTTTCCTGTTTGGTACCTGTAATTTTGTTGTTGATTTTCAAGCCCTGATGTATAGCACTGTATTCTTATAGTTTTTTTTTTTTTTTTACTTTTCCTGTTTATCTGTAATATAGTTGATTTTCATCTATAATGCTGTCTTCTTTTAGTTTTTTTTTTGAAAAAAATATATAATTTTGAAAGCACTTTTTTTCCCCTCTCTTATCAGAATGAAGATGGAACAAAAGTTGAATACCGTGTGTGGAATCCTTTCCGTTCAAAGTTGGCAGCTGCCATTCTGGGTGGTGTGGACGAAATTTGGATTGTAAGTTGCATATCTGCATCTTTAATTTGTTGTTCCAAAAATGAATGGATTTAAATTTTCTATTTTATACCCAATTCTTATTTTGTATTAATTTGTTTGAAATTGAAGAAACCTGGTGCTCGGGTTCTTTATCTTGGGGCTGCTTCTGGGACCACTGTTTCTCATGTCTCTGACCTTGTTGGCCCTGTAAGTGATCTATTTTTATTTTATTTTATGTTATTTTTTTGCGTGGATGGTTGTTTTGATTTACTTTTAAGTTAGTAGCAGGGTTAAATGGCAATGCTGTCCATTTTTTGTAGACTGGAGTAGTATATGCGGTTGAGTTTTCCCATAGGAGTGGTAGGGATTTGGTTAACATGGCAAAGAAGCGAACAAATATAATTCCTATTATTGAAGATGCCAGACATCCTTCTAAATACAGGATGTTGGTTGGCATGGTAGATGTCATATTTTCTGATGTTGCTCAACCCGATCAGGTTTGCTGTCTCTTATGTTTTTTTTTATTCAATTTTTGTTTTATTTTTTGTACTCTGATACTATTCCCTAGTGTTATTGCTAACTTTTTCAATCAACTGTGGTTTTTTACTTTGATGTTCTGTATATTTAAAACTTGGCGGTTCTATTTTTACAATTCATTCTTTTTGCTCTTCTTAATTTGTCAAATTTAATCTGTTAGTATTTCTACCAAAGAGATTATCTTCTTGCGCACACCTTCCTTTTTGCTTTATATAATTTATATGTTATGCTTATGATGAGTTACTCGGATTCCCCTTCAGATCAACTTCGATGATGCATATTCGAGTTTTCTGATGCAGATATTTTTATCTATTCAGAGGCTAATATATATATATCTCTCTCTATATATATATATGTACATTATATGTTTATATTTATATTTTTTTTCACTTGTTTAAAATTTTCTCATTTATTCTTGAGATAGTCATTCTACTCCTTTAAGAGGATATTACTATTAGACAAATCATTTTGTATATCTCGTCTCCTTGATGAAGATATGAATCTTTGAAAATAATTTTTATCACATTTTATTTCTCTGTTTTTGTTTTTGCATTGTTAATTTTTTTTTTTAAATTTTGGATTACTGAGCGTGTGACGAAGTACTCGGATTCCCCTTCAAGATATTATGGGTGATGCAACCCCGAGTTTCTGATGCTTGTTCTTGAATCACTTTTTGATGATTCCCCATAATAATGTATTTGAAAATTCTTGTTTTTGTTCTAAATATTTTAGTTAAATATTTAATGTAGTATTTGAGATCTTTGCAAGTTGTGTTTTCCTGACAGATATACTATAATTACCAAGTTTTAGTTCTGAAACATCATATTGGTAATTATGTTTCTCCGATGTCATAATTTTGACCAATAAAACAGCTTTCTACTATTAGGTTTTAGCTGCATCTTTCAGAAATCCATGTGCATTGCAAATGCGCAAATCTCGACAGCATAAGCTGGATCTGGAGTTATAATTGCAGGATTATCTAAGATTTGTCTGCTAATTTTTAATGATATTTGCAGGCAAGGATTTTAGCATTGAATGCATCATACTTCCTGAAAGCCGGAGGACATTTTGTTATCTCAATAAAGGTTTGGTTTCATCATTTTTCTCGGCAGCAACACTTAAATTATATAGAAACCAGAAAGTATTGAAACAATGAAGATGGTTTTTGTACCTTTTTATACCTCCAAACTGATTCTTCCTTGCGTAAACTGTCAATTTGCATAACGCTTCCCACTTTTTTGTTGACTACCCTTCTTTAATATTTACAGGCCAATTGCATAGATTCCACAGTGCCTGCCGAAGCAGTATTTCAGCAAGAGGTTAAGAAGCTGCAAGCTGATCAGTTTAAGCCAACCGAACAGGTCACTCTTGAACCTTTTGAGCGAGACCATGCTTGTGTGGTTGGTGGCTACCGCGTGCCAAAGAAGCAAAAGTCTGCTGCCTAGAAGTTGTCAAAAACTATTTTGATCCATGAAACATGGGATGTTGTGGAATTTGTGATAGGGTGATTGCCCATGAAAACACATAGCTTGTTTTGTTTATGTTATTCCCTAGCCGGATACTATGTTAATTAGTTAGCTGAATGTTTTTATATTTATAAAGTTTTTGACTGTAGTATTGCAAGAATCATCGCTTCTTTTCAAATTTTAATTAATTAAAACCATTAGGTTGCTTTTTGGAGATATCTTCTGGATTAAGAGTGTGCAATTTAGCTTATAAATATCGAACTGCGATTTAACTATACATTCATGCTCTTAAATCAATTTTTTTTTTGGGTAAATTACCCTTAAATCAAATTTGAAAGCATCAGATTTGACCTTTTTCCATAGAAAGTGTGAAATTACCGAGGCTTTCGACGATTTTGGAAGAGGTTTCTTAAATGTAGGCGACAAAGTCACTGAATGAGTAAGTTTTGAACGAGTAAGTTTCCGTTTGGTATGTTTTTTTTTGATAAAAAAGTACTGCTAAATAAATAAATAAATAAATAAATATGTTTTACTTAGAATGTTCCATGCTAAAAAAAATAGATGTGCTTTATGTGGAAGATTTAAGTATTTATGCTAAAAAATAGATGTATGACACACAAGTCATTAAAAGAATTTCCAATGAAATATGAATTGTTAAAATTAAAATGCCACATAAGCAAATATAGACACTGTTTTGAAAAAAACACTCCAATGGTAATGTTTAAAATGAATGTAATATGTTTAAAATGAATGTTGAGCTGATGTAGTCTAGATATTGTCTATTTCTTGAGACTTTGACAGACATTATCAAGTTGTTTAAAAAGTAAAATTTATTTTAAAAATCTAATTTGTTCAAAAATTAAAAATACTTAATAAAATATATAATTAATTAATAACCATAAATAATATTTGTACACATTACTATAGGAGAATAATTTTTAAATTGCATGTGCATTTATGCAACATAAATTTAGACAATGTCTATTTCTATGCCACATATATAGCAATCCACATTCACCATTGGAAATGCTCTAAGAGCATTTCCAATAGAGAACATGAATTGCTGTATATGTGGCATAAAAATAGAAATTGTTTAAATTTATATGGAATAAATACAAATTTAATTCAAAAAATATTTTTCAATAGTAAATAAACATTGTCTATTTATATGGCATAATTTTTTTTCAAAAAATAGATGTTTGGCATACAAGTCAATAATGTGCATAAAAGTTATTATTGGTTATTAATTAATTAATTATTTTATTTAAGTATTTTCAGTTTTTGAGCAAATTAAATTTTTAAAAAAAAATTTATATTTTTGAAAAACTTGACAATGTCTAACTGAGCTTCTAGAAATAGACACTCACTTTGACAATGTCAAGGCTATGCTTGACATTCATTATAGACATTACCATTGGAGCTTATTTTTTTAAAACAATGTCTATATTTGCTTATGTGACATATTAATTTTAATAATCCACATTCCACTAGAGATGTTCTAAGTATTTGTTGACCAAAAAATTGTTTTTTTAAACAATTTTGGAGAACTTAAATTTTAAGCTTAACCAATTTCTTTTTTCAACTTATACATATAAGCTAAACAAAATATTAAATACTTTTTTTATTACCGATTTTGTTTTTACTATTATATTAAATTTTTTATTAAGTCCAAAAAATATTAGTTAAATAATTTATGTATAATAAACGAGGAGTTAAAAGTACTTTTGAAGTTATGTTTGTCAAAGAGTCTATTAAAAGTTAAAAATACTTTTAAAATAATAAGCAAACAATTATTATAATTTTAACAATTTTTTTTTAAAAAAATTTCTACAATAAAAAGCTATGCTGCTAAATTTTTTATTTGCATAAGTTATACCGAATGGACTCTAAAATGCCAATCCCTAACCATAAATTTGATAACACAACAGAAAAATATAATTGATTTTTTATTTTTAGATTTAAAACGAGTAAATTACATTTGAAGCATAAGATTTTTTATTTTTTCTTCAAAAAATTATAAATAAAAAACAGAGTATTTATAAGACTTTTGTGAGGGTCTGATGATTAAGAGTCCATTTATTAACGCATTAAGTTTTTATTTTTGGTATATGATTTTTGGTTGATGATTTATTGTTTATAGATTTTGGTTTTATGTTTTTGTTAAAACGAAAAAAAATGAAAAATAACAATTATTTTTTGATTTTTTTTAAAAAAGGGAGAATTTCAAATACACCCCCATGGTATAGTATAATTCCAAATCGAATCCTATGGTTCCAAATCGAAACATCCCTCACGCTGTTCTCACTTAATAATACTGTCTCTGTTAGAGAGTAAAATGTCCAAAATACTTTTATATTGATTAAAATAATAATATATTTGAATTGTTTTTTGCTAAAATATAAATTTGAAAATTTAAAATAATAATAAAGACACCCCCTTGATTGACAAATTACTCATTATCAATTTTTTTTCTCTAACTAGCATAACTTCTCTCTTTCTCCCTCTCCTCCCTCCCTATCAATTTGTTTTTTCTATTTTCCCCATGCTCTCTCTCTCTCTCTCTCATTTCTTTGTAACTGGAGAAAAAGAAAAGAAAAGAGGAGTATAACCGAATGATTTATTCTCTTGGGCTTGTGCTTTTCGGCTATAATTGGCCAAATTAATATTGAAATATGAAAGGAAATTGAATGAGGATCATAACCCCTCAAATGGCGACAAAAATGGAAGCCAATCGAGTGAGATAAAGGTCTGGGTCGTGGAATGGCTCCCGCAACCCGCGAACCTGAAGTACGGGTAGTGCAAACCCGGCAGAAGGTAGGGAATGATGACGTCAGCATGGACACTTTGCTAACGCCATCATATGATAATATGAGAGAAATAATTATTAATTTTAAAAAAAAATATTATATTTGTTAAAAGACCAATTTACCATTATACCGTTAACTTAACATATTTTTTTTTTACGGTAAAGGGTGTTTCTGAATTATACGGAACCACAGTGTTCGATTTAGAATTATACTATACCTCGGGGGGTGTATTTGAAATTATCCAAAAAAAAATGAAAACTGAAAATGAAAATAACTTTTTAACGTTTTTTTTTAATGAAATGTAAAAATGGTTTTTGTTTAAAAAAAAAATAAAAATGATTATCAAACGCATTTTTATTTTTGGTTTTCAAAAACTTGAAAAGCAAAAAGCAAAAAGCAAAAATAAAAAATGAATAGGTTATCAAACTACATCTAAGAGCCCGTTTGTTAACGCATTCAGTTTTTAGTTTTGGTTTTTAGCTTTTGTCTATGGTTTATGGTTTATGATTTATGATTTATAGTTTTTGTTTATGGTTTTATGGTTTATGATTTATGGTTTATAGTTTTTGCTAAAAGGAAAAAAATGAAAAACAACAACCATTTGTTGATTTTTTTTATGCAAAAAAAATTATTTTTATTATTATTATTTTTTTAAAAAACTTTACAAATAAATTTAAACAAATTCATATTCGATTATTGTCGATTCTAAATTTTGGCTTCGACCGTAGTGTCTCAGGTTCTGGCATGGACCAGACAATCTTGGAGGTCCCGGGTAATGCTCCCGACCGAGCTATCCCGGATTCTAGCATGGGCCTAGCAGTCCCGAGTTTCAGCATAGACCGGGCTGTCCCGGATTTGGGCCTCAACCGGGCTGTCTCAGATTCCAGCCTGGACCGAAGGTCCCAGGTTCCAGCCCTGATCGGGCAGTCCTGGGTTCCAGCCTTGACTGGGCAGTCCCGGGTTCCGGCCCTGACCAGGCGGTATTGGATTCCAGCTTATAAAAGGGCAATCCTATGTTTCGACCTAGACCGGGCAATCCTGGGTTGCGGCTCCGACCAGGCGGTCCTAGATTGCGGCCCCGACCGGACAGTCCTGGGTTGCAGCCCAGACTGGGCGGTTGTAGGTTCCAGCCTTGTTCGAGCAATTCGTTGTCTCGACCACATCTAGATAGTGTCAATATGGGCACTCTCAGATTCAAGCCTTGTTTGAATTATTTTGTATCTTTGCATTATCAAGGACAAAAAAAAAATTGAAAATGAAAATGAAATTTTAACGGTTTTTTCTTTTAAAAGAAAAGTGAAAATGATTTTTAGATTTCAAAAAATTAAAAAACTAAAACTAAAAACTATAAATAATGGGTTATGAAAATGGCTAGAATCTGGGACCTCCCGTTTCGGGCCGTAATCAGGGCTGGAACCTGGGATAGCCCGATCGAGGCTGGAACCCCAGACCGCCTGGTTAGAGCAGTAATCAGGGACCGCCTTGTCCGAGCCGCAATCCGGGACTGCTCGGTCCGGGCCAAAACTCGGGACAACTCGGTCGGAGTTGGAACTCGGGATCGCCCCATTGGGGCTGAAACCTGGACCTCCAGGTCAGGGCTAGAACCCGGGACCACCCGATTGGGGATGGAACCCGGGACTGCCTGGTCCGGGCCAGAACTCGGGATTGCCCGGCCCTGGCCAAAACCCAAGATAACCCGATCTTAGTCAGTACCCGGGACAGCCGGGATTGTATGGTCTAGACTTGAACCAGGGATCAGGACAGCTTAGTCTAAGCCGAAACCTGAGATATTATGGTCAGGGCCAAAATCTGGAATCGATAATAATCGAATATGGATTTGTTTAAATTTATTTGTAAATTTTTAAAAAAATAAAAAATTAATAAAAGTAAAAAAATAAAAATTATTATCAAAATAATTTTTTTGCGTTAAAAAAAATTAAAAAATAGTTGTTGTTTTTCATTTTTTTTTTCTTTTAGCAAAAACATAAACCATAAATAAAAACTATAATTCATAAATCATAAACAAAAACTAAAAATTAAAAATAAAAAATAAAAATTGATTGCATTAACAAACGGACCATAAATAATATAATTTTGCTTTTATCCTGTATTCGCCATGTGCTTTTCTTCGTATCAAATAATTGTCTTCCATGCCCTCTAACGTGCAATGCAATGACATGTGAGGTTGATTCAGTGATAAAGCCTTAAACCCACATTTTTTTTCCCCAAAGTCAGCTTATCGAAATCCTGGAAAGAAATAAAAAAAATAATAATAATAACGATACGATTAGGAGCTTCAAATTACTAATGAATGTGTTGGGGATTGGAACATTTTTTAGATTCGAAATTATAATAAATTCTGGACTATCAAAATAAAATCAATCTAGTGGCCTTTATATGACAGGAACTAGTCGTTAAACTTTCACCAAAGAAAAAAAACTAGTCATTAAACTTGTATTTTTGTGCCATTCTTGATGATAAAGAGAGAGAGGAAGCTCATTTTATCTCCAAGTTCCGATCAGTTTTCTTTTCCAATTCTTCACTTGGTTGAGAATCAGAGCACAGGGCAAACATATTTGGAATTTAAGCTCCCATTTTCTTTTTCCTCTGCTTCTTCTATGTATGATGTATTTGGAATAATGAACATAATAATATAGTAGGGTAGGGGTCCTTTGAGATGTCAAGGAAAAAAAAAAAAAAACAAAATAATTAAATGGGTTTTAAAAAAACAAAAATCAATGGGAAAGTTGTCAGAAGTGGGATTTGAACCCACGCCCTCGTAAGAGGACCAGAACTTGAGTCTGGCGCCTTAGACCACTCGGCCATCCTGACGTTGACGTTCGATTTCGTATCGTTTATTATGTAGTTAAACATTATTAAACGCTTCAATCTTATTCCTCTCTTGCAATAGAACAAAATAACACAATGGCAGGATCCGATTTCTTCTTTCAATTTTAATATCGCTATTTACTTTATTTATTTAAAAAGTACCATTATAAATAACATCATTAAAGAATTAACCTTCCAGCTGATCTCCTTTTTGCCTCTTTTAGCTACTCATTCCATACATGCAATGCAGATCTTTCCTTGCTGCTTTTATTTATTTTTTTTAAATAAAAAATTCAAAGCAGCTATTTAATTAGATTCAGAATTTATAAACCATTTTGCCTAAGTCTAACCTCATAATTTCATGAAAACCCTTCATTTCAGACTCTCACAGACAAAACACCCTGGACCCACCACCCTCAATTAAATTATGATTTTACAAACACCCAAGTCTTGCAAAAATCAAAATAAAATTGAATGCATGTAGTTCTAAGCAAGGACAAAAAAATCGAAAATTTCGGCGAAACTTTGCTGAATTTTTTTGTTTTGGGATAAGAATATTAATTTCATCCTAAAAAAAAAAGGTAAAAATTTTCATAATTTCCGTCGAAATTTCCGATATTTTTCTGATATTTCCGTCGAAATTTCCATGGTAATTCCTTCACAAACTGGTCAAAATTTCCATAATTTCTGTGAAAATTTTCGATATTTCTCCGATATTTCCGTCGAAATTTCCATGGTAATTCCTTCACAAACTGGTCAAAATTTCCATAATTTCTGTGAAAATTTCCGATATTTCTCCGATATTTCCGTCGAAATTTCCAAGGTAATTGCTTCACAAACTGGTCAAAATATCCGTGGAAATTTCCGAAATATCCGTGGAAATTTAGATGGTTTAAATTTTAAAATATTATATATTTTTATAAATATTTGAGTATTTTTTAAATTATAATTATTTATTAATGATATATTTTAAGTTAAGAATTCAACTAATGTAGAATATGTAATGATTATAATTTTGAATAAAAAAAATAGCATCCTACCATACCAAACAAATAACCGGCCATAGTTTTTCAAAATTAAGAATTCAACTAATGTAGAATATGTAATGATTACAATTTTGAATAAAAAAAATAGCATCCTACCATACCAAACAAATAACCGGTCATAGTTTTTCAAAATTAAGAATTCAACTAATTTAGAATATGTAATGATTACAAATTTGACTAAAAAAAATAGCATCCTACTATACAAAACAAATAACCATATCATTACTATCAGCAAAGACACTCACATGAAATATTAGATCCATATGGTTGGCATGTTAACAATTACATGCAAAATTATCAAGGAGATGTGTCTTCTGATAAATATTTCTCTCAATACAGAACTAGAAATGAGGATAAGAAAGAGAGTGAAAATTTTCAACCACGAAGAAATTCTGTGTGATATTGACTTATATTTAAGTAATCATGTACTTGTATTATTATTTTGATTAATGAATAATTCATTACTTAATTAATAATATTTTTGTTTTTATCAGCGAGTACTATAAACCTCTTAATTATGATAAATATGATTTCCACTCAATATTTTTTCAATTTTTATAGTTAAATTGATAAAGTATCTAATAAATAAGCATATCCTGAAGTTTCATAAAAAATTTCCATATTTTTCTATAAATTTCTGTCATTTCTTTCGTTTTTTTATCGATATCGATATTTTGTCGATATTTCCATCGATATTTCCGTATTTTACACCTTCGATATTTCCGTCGATACCGATATTTTCATCTTTGGTTCTAAGTTCTAACTTACAAACTCCATTATTTTAACAGTGTTTTTTATTTTACAGATTATAATTTTTAAAATAAAAAATATTTTTAAAATTTTAACAAAATAGAAAGTAATTTTTTATACAACTTCAGCTGTACTTTTTATCATTATTCTTTATTTTTTTATTTTTTAATAAATAATTTATTCATTTTTCTTTCTCTTTTAAATATTATAAAATAAATTAAAATATTTTATTAAATAAAAAATTAAATTAAATTATTAAATATGCATTAAAAATTATTGATACAATAAGTATGTTCATTACAAATCTTATATGAAAATGGATTTGTGAGATCAAATGCTGCAGCTGCACCAGCAATGCCCCAATCGAATACGAAAATGAAGAGCCAAAGCCATCCGCAGTGTACAACTAGAGACACAAAACCAATCCAAGCAATAGCATTGACTTTGCTCTGGGCCTGGAGGAACTTTTGGGTAGGGAAATCAATGGCAAGCGAGAATAATTGTGGAATCGTCATTAAAGTGAACTTTCCAGCAGCATCGGCAATCTCATCTGCTTGTCCTAAAATCTTTAAAAGTGGGGTAGCAAAATTGTAAAATGGCAAGAGGCAGATACAGCTGACCCATAATATAATCCAAGATCTTTGCATATAAACACCAAGCATGTGAACTTGTCCAGCACCAAAAGCTTGACCACAAAGTGTCTCCAATGCACTGCCCATACCAAGCTACAATTATGTTTTAAAACCCAAAAAAATGTTAAAAAGAAATTAGGACCTTCTTGTTTTAGAACACAAAATGAAATATGGATTAATTTAAGCAAATTGCTTAGATTCATGATAATCAAAAACCCATTAACATAAATCTTATAAACAGCTGGAACCTTCATTTTATTATATCTAAATCTAAGACTATTTACCTTTGGTCTTCTTCGTTACCTTTCTTTTTAAAAACAAAAGCTTACTAAATTCTATCATTAAGATAGACCCCATATAAGTTATAAAAAAACAAAAGAAATTCAAAATAATTTTTTATCCTTATTTGTTTGTTCTTGCATTGCATTATCAAGTTAGAGCAGACAATTTTGAATAAATTGTAAACTCAACAGAAAACAGAACATTTGTGTGTTTTTTTAAAAAAACAGGACAAAAACAGAGCACTAGTTTAATAATACATCACTTAAATCTCCTATTTAAAGGTAGCTCAGCTCAGAGGATTACAGTAACTTGATGTCAAATACATACATATATATATATATATATATATAAAATATAATCAAAGCATCAAAATATAGTTATAGAATTCCTTTTTCTGAATAAAAAACTGGATAAGATTAAAAAAAAAAGTAAAGAAAAAGACAACATTTGTTCAATAATAATGTCAACTAACTGCAAAGGAAATACTGTCTCAGGGTTCTACAATGTAACCCCAATTTAATATTTCTCCAATAATACTGTTCCTAATAATAAAATAAAACTCTCCCAATAGAAAATTATAGAGAGAAAAACAAATTCACATCCCAAGAAAACATGTCTACGTGGAAGACAGAAAAGATTAGTAGAAACTGAAATAAAACCCTT
Source organism: Ochetophila trinervis (assembly GCA_003254975.1). Classification (NCBI taxonomy): domain Eukaryota; kingdom Viridiplantae; phylum Streptophyta; class Magnoliopsida; order Rosales; family Rhamnaceae; genus Ochetophila; species Ochetophila trinervis. Next base: position 57,668 of record QANX01005440.1, read on the forward strand.
GCACTTAAAATTGTTAAAGTAAGTAATTCAATTCCAGTCAATTACTCACAAGTCCGAGATTACTATAACAATGATATAAAATTGAGGCATTATATGATATCAGAGTAAAATAGAAAAAATGCATGCAAAGCCAAAGAGTGGGATTGAATTCCTGAGGAAAATAAAATAAAATTAGAGTTATTAAGCACACCATGAATCCAAAAGAGAAGGCACCGATGACACTGAGAGAAATGAAGACAGCAGAGAGTTGAAGTTCACCGATATGACCCACGAAAATCCCTGTTAACGAATTCACTCCGTAATTGCATATCACAGTGCATGCCACGGGGACTCCTATCTTCTACAGCTTCACTGTCTCTTTCCAAAACACTGACCTCGCTTCCTTCAAGCTTTTCACCGCCTCGTAGTTCGTTACATCGTCGCCGTTCACCGTCAACAATGGCGTCTCCATTTCGCAGCCGCCGGAGACTAAAAGATATATATAGAGAGAGATGTTATGATCGACGATTAATGTCCGTTGGGTGTTGAAGCTAGCCTACGAGCTGGGTTTTTTTTTTTTTGTCTGGTGATCTGACAATCGTTTTCTCCTGCTTAAGATAAATTTATGCATGAATGGGTCCTCACCTTAATCCTTTTTTTTTATCACTTGACTTTCTGTGTACTAATAATTTTGACTCTTTTTGTTTTTATATAGTAAAAGTTTCATTTAGATTTTGATGCGTTAGGAAAATTATAATTAATCTCCTTTTAGTCTTGCATGTAAATTATGTTAGTTTTATTAAAATATTAAATAAATTAAATAATATAAAATATAATGTGTTAATTATTATTATTTTTTCTCATTCACTTATTTATTTAAAAATTTAATTTTTTGTACGAGTTACAAACTATAATTATATTTTCACAATGTTATTAACCTTTTGCATTTAAATGCATAAGATTTAAGTATAAATGTAGCAAAAACTAAAAAAGTCTAAATAAATCTGGCCTTTTCTCATATTATAAAATTTATGGTCGATTGAATGCCTTACTACTAGTACTAGACCATGTTTTATTTATTTAATGCCTATTTTGGGCATCAGTAGTAGTACTTTTTTTTTTTTGGTGTGAAAATTATTGTTTCATAAAAGCACAAAAAAGAGCTACAAACAATTTACAAAACAGAGGGAGAAATGACCCTCTTAATCGAGATACACTCCAACACGAAGGAAGGCAAAAAAACAACAATATGATAAGAGATTTTAATGTTACATTTGTGCATACGAGCCCATTTAGCAACCACATCAACACAAACATTATTTGATCAACAGAATATCATTCATGGTTTCCCATCCACCAGGATTGGCTTTATCAATCACCTGCTTAGTGGAAACTTGAGCATCCGACTTCCAGTCGACATCTGTCCAACCATGTTTTACCGCCATCCTAGCTGCCCAAACTAGAGCCTTGTATTCAGCAAGAGGCAAGGAAAATCAAATTACCGAGATGATTCCTGACAACCATAGCCCACGTAGAAAGGTCACCCCTAACAGAAGTATCAACGTTGATTGCCACCTTTCTAAAACCAGGAGGCCTCCAAGGGATCACAACTTTGGCACTGGGAGGCTTCAAAACCCCTTTAGAAACCCCGGCAAACTCAATCACCGAGCTTTCAAACTTCAAAACATCCGCATGAATATCATATTTACCTTGGAAGATAACCTCATTTCTCATACACCAAATTGAATACCACAAGCATGTCACAATCAGTAATTTTGATATTTGAACAGCTCCACAAGGAGCAACACACAGATGCTTGATTATATCCTTGATGTTATCCCTCGCAAGGGCATCTAAACAGATGCCCCATTTGCTGGCAAATCCAAGAACTCTGGCCACAAAGAAGTGCTTAAACAAATGAATAATGTCCTCATCTTTATGTCCGCATAGGCCACAAAGAATATCTCATCCACCTAGCCGGCTAGCCAACACTTTTCTAGTTGGGATAACATCTGAAACAAGGCGCCAAAGTAACAATTTTAAACGCTCATGGAGGTTGGAGCCCTAGATGATCCCCCAAAACCCGTCAACTTCTTGGTTCAAACCCACCCTTTGAATCACACAGAAACAACTCTTAACTGAGAAAAACCCATCTTTAGATGCAATCCAACACAATCTGTCCTCACAGGTAACCGAAGGAAGCTTTAACTTAAAAATAGCCGAGGCCTCTTCCCTATTGAAAAAAGCATCAACAAACCTAACATTCCAAGAGACTGAGTCCTGATTTAGCAAATTTTCCACCTTTGTCATAGTATCAGCAACCGGCCACTCCTGAACTCGTGGCAAGTTCCTTTCAAGTCCAGGAACCCATGGATCATTTCTTAAGTTTATAGCCCCATCCATTTCCAATTTTGTAGCAAACACCCCTCATAATAATTTCCCGAGTGCTCAAAATGCCATTCCAAATCGAGGAATCACCCTTCTTGCAATCACAAGAGAAGAATAATCCCCTTGCAAATATTTCCTTTTCAGAACATCCACCCAAAGTCTGTTTTCTCCTTTGGTTAGCATCCATCCTAACTTGGATAAAAGCGCCATATTGATATTCTTGAATTTTTTGGAAACCAAGCCCTCCCGACTCTTTGCTCCAGAATATGTCCCTCAAAGACTTCAGAGCCAAGAACCTGTTTGATCCATGCTTGGTGCCCCACCAAAACCTTATAACCAGAGTATCCAAGTCATCGCAAATTCCTTTAGGAATTTTAAAGGTGGACATGGTGTAAACTGGGATAGCCTGCACAATTGCTTTGATCAAAGTGGCCTTATCGGCCTTTGATAATAGTTTACTTTGCCACTCTTCTAAACGGTTTTGAACTCGATCATTTAGCTTGCCAAATTCCTTTCTGTGATTCTTTCCCAAGACCAGAGCATTTCCTAAATAGATTGAGCTTTCCTTCATTCCTCGGAGACCCCACATATCATAAATCTGCCTATTTCCTTCTCTGCTCATTCTAGCAGAGAAGAGAATACTAGATTTTTTTCGATTAACTTGCTGCCTCGACCAACGAAAAAACAAATCAAGGCACTCCCAAATGGCTCTTGCACTTCTAATATTTTCTCTCCTTGCCAACAATAAATCATCTGCATATAGAAAATGGCTAATAGCTAGGGAATTTTGGCCAACCTTTATGCCTTGAACATTCGGGTTGGCCTCCAACAATCTTGACAGAATGTCAGTGCACAGGATAAAGAGATATGGGGCTAGCGGATCCCCTTGCCGTAAGCCCCTAGCCGGTTCCACTTCCCCAACACAACTTCTATTAATGAGAACACTGTAGGTAACTGAACTTAAACAACTAAAGATCAATCTCTGAAACCTCTCCGAGAATCCCCAGCACTTTAGCACCTTATCTACAAACGCCCATTACAACTGGTCATAGGCTTTCTTGAGATCTATTTTCGCAACCATCAACCCATTCTTTTCTTTAAGCTTTTTGACTTTATGAACAAGTTCATGCGCAAGAATCGTATTATCCGCAATCCATCTTCCTCCCACAAAGGCATCTTGATTGGGGGATATCATCCTTGGTGCAAATCCTTTAGCCTTAAATTGATAATTTTGAAAATTATCTTATACGTAAAATTACACAGGCTAATTGGTCTGAAGTGACTAAATTATGTTGCATGCTTCAATTTGGAAATCAGAACAATGTAGGATTTGTTCATTCCTTTAGTAATTTCCCCAATCCTAAAAATTTCCTGCACAAATTTAACAACCTGGATCCTCACTATATCCCAATTGTGTCGAAAGAATATTCCGGGGAATCCATCTGGACCTGGAGCTTTCAAAAAATGTAAAGCTTGTATACAAGCTTTGATCTTTTGTTCCAAATGAATTTCCATAAGATTGTCGCTTTTCTCGTCGATAAAAGGTTTAATCCCAAATCCCCAATTTCTGCTGGAATAATAAGACTATTAGTGGCATACACTTATGTAAAATTATCCAAAAAGTACCTAGTAATCTCTTCCGGATTGCGCAACCATATTTCACCATTGAAGACCATATGGATTTTCTTTCTTCTTCGACGATTAATGATACTAGAATGAAAGAATTTTGTGTTTTCATTTCCTTTAGCAAGCCATAACTCATTTGATTTATGTCTAGCAATATTTTCCTGCCTACTTTGCTGGGTTCTAAGTTCTTCCTCTATCCGAAAGATGTGCTCCAAGTTGCCATTGTTGTCTAGCCGAAGCCCCTTTACATCTTTTTTCAGTCCCTTGCTGTGTTCATGAGCTAAACCAAAAATAGATCGGTTACATTCCCTGAAAGCTCTGGCAGTGCAATTTAGCCTTTGATGAACTCTATGAGCTTCCATACCGCCTTTGATATACGGATCCCAAGCTTCTTTCACAACCCCCACACTCATATCATCTATGGTCCACTCTTCGAGGAATAAAAAAGCCTCTTACCTTCCATCAGTTTGCTCTCTGTAGTATTGAGCAGTATTGGAATGTGGTTTGAAACTTCAGCCACCAAGTGTTCCACTGTTGTATCACATAACCAATTCAGTCAGTCTTTATTGGCCAAGAACCTATCCAACATTTTCTTAATGTACGCATTTCCGGCCTGCCTATTCTCCCAAGTGAACCATTTCCCACAAAGCCAAGATCAAAAGCCTCCACTGATTGAATGAACTCATTCAGGAAGCGTCGTCGGTCTGAAGACTTACCCCCGGATTTCTCCCCAGGATTTAACAACTCATTGAAATCACCCAACATAAGCCAAAGCTCTTCCTAGTTAGCAACCACACTATCCATGGTCCTCCATAGCATCTCAGCATTTTCCACCTTCTATCACCTTGAGTCTCATTCACTGGACAAAATTAGCCTGTTATTCTTCTATAGCTAGTTTATCTCTAGCTCTTCTCTCCGCATAAGAATTAATCCCCATGCTACTCCCCTAGCCTCCACCACAACACAGTGACTGAAACCTAATCTCAAAGCCAATCTTTGCATTCTCCCTTCATTGCTTTTCGTCTCAATAAGGAAAACACAATGTGGTTCATGTTTCTACACCAGGGCTTTTAGAGCATTAAATGTTTCCACGCTTCAAGCTCCCCTACAATTCCAAGATATGATTTTTAACGGCGGGGATGGGACATGATTCGGCTCCCATCCTCGATGAGATAAAAATCTCGGTGGGCTGTGGAAGATTGGCCTGATGTAGCTCCTCTGGATGACTGCCCTTGGGATCAAAGAAAGCAAACGAATCTTCTTGCCATCACCATCAGAATGTCACATGGCCTTTTTCTTCCACCGTCGGCGGCTAGTCCTCTATCCCTATACTCTGGCCTATCTCCAACCCACATTGAAGACTTCCCCTGTAGAAGATGACTCAGCACTCTCTGTAGCCCTACCTTGTCGCTGCGTAGAAGGATCTTTCTCATAAGGAACTGCCAAATTCTGAAAGGAGTCATTCAAACGTTCAATCCCTTCTGCTTGACTATTAGATTCCCTATCCAATTCAAAATCCCCAAGACACGCTTTCTTCCTTGGGCTGGCTTCAAACGTTCAATCCCTTTTGCTTGACTATTAGATTCCCTATCCAATTCAAAATCCCCAAGACACGCTTTCTTCCTTGGGCTGGCTTCAAGTAGGCCCACTACTCATTTGATAGACCCCGAACTAAACTTATTTGAAAGGCTTTTCTGGCCATAAGCCCGGGTTTTATATGCTGGGCCTAGGCCCACCTCAGCCAACCAATGGGGCTGGAGGCTTGCTAGGTCTTCTCTTCTCTGGACATTAAACATTGTAATGTTATGGAGGGCCTATGTGGCCCATTTTTCCAATAACTGGGGGTCATTATTTGAAATTCTTATTTGGTACAGCATAGCAGCGTTGACCCCCTCCATTCTTCCCGATAATTGCCTGTTTAGTGTTATATTCAGAGCATCCAGTTCAAAGCACATATTACATGCATTCTGAATTTCCTCCAGGGGGTTTGTCTTGCTTTGTTCAGCCAAACCTACAGCGTAACTTTCACCAAAAAGGCATTTGTTATCCTGTTCAAAAACCACCAGCTCAATGCTTTTCCTATTTTGGCATTTTCTTCTCTAGTCATCTTCGTTCTCCGGGATATTTACAAAATTCACACTTCCAACCAGTTCCGACTTCAGCCAGGCCCCGTACGGTCGAAACTCCATGGGTCGAGGTGATGATTGCTGATGATTCAAAACGACATCTGCCAGTAACATGATCCAGGTACTAGCATCTCAACCAAAAATCTGGTAGCCTTTCATACTTGAACTGAACCTAGAGTTCATCATCATCTGCTCGCTCATAGAAAAGATTGTAGGGATTGGATTTTTTAGGGAAATATCCACATGCACCTGAAGAAATCGATGGGCCACCACACATCGCCTATTCATTGTTTCCATATGAAGCAAACTGACTCTGCTCTTGATTTTCTTCGTCGTTCCTTTGTGAATGATTGCAGGAGGTAGTCCATGTATTTGTAACCATAAAGTAGTGGTATCAAAAGGGATTTCCTTTAATACCTTGTTGTATGGCCACAACTTGAGGATTAAATTAGCTCCATCCAAGGACCGTGGTCTGATTTGGTAGAAATGATCTCTATTTGCCTTACTTACAAATTGGAACTTGAAAATGTTGTCTTCCAATTTATCCACCTTAACCGGCCTTCTAAATCGCCAAATCTTTGTGACAATTTTAGCAATTGTGAACCTCCTGTAGACTTTTGTTGCCATCACTTTTCTGATTAAAATGTTGTCTGAGCTAGTGGCTCCTTTCTCCTCCCCCGATTCTAGATTCAATCTTCGCAATGAGTCATTTAGGGACAATAGCTTTTGATATATATTCTCCATCAAGGACATGCCGATAAGGCTTAAAACATTGAGCTTAGCACCGGTACTAGAAAAAATATGGTAGATCTAAAAGCCTCAGAGTACGGTCCCGATCACCATAGACATTTTGCTTTTCTTAACTCGACCATTTCTTTCAACTGTCCTGAGCTGTTTCATAAGGATAAGGATAATCAAATTGGTAATGTTCACGGGTAAAAAATTTCAGTTTTCAGTAGTAGTACTATTAATTATTTGTATGGTGTCTTGATTTAATAAATGCAAAATAGGTGACATGGACAATTATAATTATTTTATATTTTTTGATGAAACACAGACAATTATAATTGCATACCTATAAATTTTTTATTTTTTTATGTACATTCATGAGAATTTGGTTAGGAATATAGTATCTGGTTTGGTTGATGCATATTTGCTTGATCATGTGCAATTAATGAGCCTTTTTTTTATTATTATTTTTTATGATGAATGTAATTTATGAGCTACTTGCTTTCTCACAATTGTCTTGTTTTGCCTTGAACTTATAGTTGTGCATGGTTGGGTTATCTACCTTTCTTTTAGTTTCAAAATATCACAAATAATAAAAAATGTCCCAAAATCAATTATCTCATAATTTATTTTATTGTCTAAATACATTTTAGTAGCTTTTAAAATTGAATTGTTCACATAAAAATTTTACAATTAATTTGTTCACGTGTGTGGAATCCTTTTTGTTCGAAGTTGGCAGCTGCCAATCTGGGTGGTGCGGACGTTGGATTGTAAGTTGCTTATCTGCATCTTCAATTTGTTGTTCCAAAAATGAATGGATTTAAATTTTCTATTTTATACCCAATTCTTATTTTGTATTAATTTGTTTGAAATTTAAGAAATTTGGTGCTCTGGTTCTCTATCTTGGGGCAGCATCTGTGACCACTGTCTCTCATGTCTTTGACCTTGCTCAACCCGATCAGGTTTGCTGTCTCTTATGTTTTTCTATTCAATTTTTGTCATATTTTTTGTACTCTGATACTATTCCCTAGTATTATTGCTGACTTTTTCAATCAACTGTGGCTTTTTTCTTTGATGTTCTGTATATTTAAAACTTGGCGATTCTATTTTTACAATTCATTCTTTTTGCTCTTAATTTGTCACATTTAATATGTTAGTATTTCTACCAAAGGTATTATCTTCTTATGCACATTTTCCATTTGCTTTATGTAATTTATATGTTATGCACATGATGAGTTACTCGGATTCCCTCTTCAAGACTGTTAGATATTAATCCTGATTTACTGTGTTTGTTATAATTACTCTTAATTACTGTCATTATTATTATCCTTAATCACTACTGTTTCAGCATTTCATATTTATTAGTTATATGGTGCGTTTTGTTGAGGTCGGTTGGTTTCCTGGGTCATCTGCGATCATTCCACGTGGCAGCCTCTAAGCCTTCGAATCTTCTAATGCACTGTTTCAATTATATAGTTTTGTCTGCCCTGAAGCCGAGAGGTGTGCGCAACTTTTCTAGGGTTTTAGAGAGAAAGTAGTGAGAGAGGCTCTGAGTATTTGTAATTCGTCTATTCATCTTCTTCTTCTTCATTGTTAAACTTCTATGTGAGTTGTGTGAGATTTACTGAGGGTAAATCATTCTAAGTGTATGTGAGTAGAAGATTTGTGTGGTTCTACTGTGTGTAGAACGTGCTTAGGTTGTAACATCTGAACTTCTTTGAGATTATAGCATAAGCTCCGTTACCAGAGCAGTGTGGATGTAGACAGAGTTTACTCTGTTAAACCACGTAAAAATCTTCTGTGTCTGGTATTATTTTTATGTTTATGTTTATTTTCTTTAACATTCGGTATCAGAGCATGGTTCTTAAAATTTCTTGTTTTTGCTTTACTTTGGTTTTTTGTGTTTTTCCTTTGAATGATTTTTTCTTTTAATCTGAGAAGGTTCTGCAGTGGAAACACTATAGGTCCGTAAAAATTAACGGTTTAAATCTTTAATGTTCTTTGAATATTTTTGTTTGTATTTTTTCTTGGCCTTGTCCTCGTCTCTTGAAGTCTACTTTTCGGATCATCGTCTTTCTCTTTTACTTGTTCTTTAAAGATCCATAGAGCCTCAACCTTTTTTTTTTCTTTAGTGTCTGGGTGGGTGTCTCCTTAGGAAATCAAAAGTTTCTTTAAAGAATATGCCTAGACCCGGTTTTTTACCATAGATTGGAGGTCCTGGTTTTCTTTAAGAGGATGAGAGCTACTGAATCAACTTCTCTAGGCTGATCAGTTATTGTTCTTCTTTTACTATGTGTTGAATAATTTGTTTATTCTGTTTTTCTTTCTATTGTTTGTTGAATAATTTGTTTATTTTGTTTTTCCTTTTCCTGTGTGGTGAATAATTCTTTTATTTTGTTTCTCATTTACTGAGTGTTGAATAACTTGCTTATTCTATTTTTCTTTTACTAAGTGTTATATAATCTAGTCATTCTAATTTTCCTCTCTCACTGAGTAATTGTATATACACAGATACATATATACTTTCTCTCTATTGTATCTTTTCTATTCTTTGTATTGTTTAATTTACCATCATGTCTGCTAAAGTAGAAGTAGAAGTTTTTGATGGTAAAGGAGACTTTCTTCTGTGGAGAAGAAAGATGAAAGATGTTCTAGTTCAAATGAAAGTTGCTAGTGCAATTGATGGTTCTTACATCTTTAGGACAAATGACACTAAAAAGGTAGCAATTGATGAAATTGCTTTTCGCACAATCATTATGCATTTGTTCGATAATGTGCTTCGGAAAGTGAACGAGGTAAAATCTACTACTAAACTTTGGACTAAACTTGAATATCTGTTTCTTACTAAATCTTTGCCTGATAGTATTCATTTACTGGAAAAATTCTTTAGTTTTAAGATGGATGCAAATAAAGATCTTGAATTTAGTATTGATGTTTATAATCATTTAATGCTTAGTTTTACTGATTGTGGTGAAAAATTCTCTGAAGAACATTATTCTGTCATATTGATTAATTCTCTGCATGATTCCTTTAAAGATGTAAAGAATATAATAAAGTATGGTAGAGATACTCTAACTTTAGATTCAGTTTCTAATGCTCTCAGATCTCGTGAATTAAAGTTTAAAAATGANATGGATGCAAATAAAGATCTTGAATTTAGTATTGATGTTTATAATCATTTAATGCTTAGTTTTACTGATTGTGGTGAAAAATTCTCTGAAGAACATTATTCTGTCATATTGATTAATTCTCTGCATGATTCCTTTAAAGATGTAAAGAATATAATAAAGTATGGTAGAGATACTCTAACTTTAGATTCAGTTTCTAATGCTCTCAGATCTCGTGAATTAAAGTTTAAAAATGAAGTTAAAAATGATAGTATGTCTGTGAGAGGAAGACCTTTTATTAAAAATGACAATTTTAATAGGAACAAGTTTAATTCTAGGAGTAATTCTAAGCAGAGATTATGAAATAAATTCAATAATTAGAATAATAGGAAAATTAATAACAGTAATCGACTATGTTACTACTGTAAGAAACTAGGTCACTTGATTAAGAACTGTTATGAGAAAAAGAGGGATGAAAATGAAAAAGGATAGAATTTAAATAATGGTAATAATAAAATTCTCTCTGGTGAACTGTTTACTGTCTCCTTTGAACATTCTCCTTGTGAAGTTTTAATGGTTTCTTCTGTTATTACTGATTATGAATGGGTGCTTGATTCTGGATGTTCTTTCCATATGTGCCTTGATGTCAATTCATTTTATGATTACTCTGAATTAACTACTGAAAAAGTTATGCTAGGAAATAATGTTTCATGTGATATAGTTGGCATTGGTAATGTTAAACTTAAATTGCATGATGGGTATGCTAAATCCCTTACTAATGTAAGACATGTGCCTAATCTGAAAAGGAATGTGATTTCTATTGGCATGCTTGATGAATGTGGTTATATATGTAAAACAGAAAATGGCAAAATGAAGATATGTAAATGTTCCTTAACTGTCATGAAAGGAACTAAAATAAATGGTATGTATATATTGCTTGGTAATATTTGTGATGATTATCTTAATACTTCTGTGAATGACTCTATTGATAATATTGTTATATGGCATCAAAGGTTAGGTCATATGAGTGGAAAATGAATGTATTACCTAAATAGAATGAATGTTTTTGGTAAGGATAAAATTAGTAAGCTGCACTTCTGTGAAAACTGTGTGTTAGGAAAACAGTATAGGCTAAGTTTCAATGTGAGTATAAATAGGGCTAAATATGTGCTTGATTATATTCATGTTGATTTATGGGATCCCTCGCGTATCCAAACCCAAACTGGAAAATATTACTTTATGTCCATTGTTGATGATTGTTCTAGAAAAGCTTGGATTAGTCTCCTAAGAACTAAAGATGAATCATTTGCCAAGTTTAAAGAATGGAAGACCTTAGTAGAAAACCAAGTAGGAAATTCTATTAAGGTCCTTAGGACAAATAATGGCCTTGAGTTTTGTAATAGGGAGTTTGATGAATTTTGCACCACTAATGGTATTCTTAGACATAGGACTGTTAAACACACGCCCCAACAAAATGGGGTTGCCGAAAGGATGAATAGAACCCTGTTAGATAAGGTTAGATGTATGCTAATCTCCTCTGGTTTACCTTCTTTATTCTGGAGAGAAGCCATTATGACTGTTGCCTATTTAGTCAACAGGTCCCTTTCCTCTGCCCTAGAGTTTAGTACCTCTGAGTATATGTGGTCTGGAAAGGTTCCAGACTATAGCAAATTGAGAGTGTTTGGTTGTGCAGCTTATGCACACCAAACAGTAGGTAAACTTGAACCTAGAAGCTTAAAGTGTGTCTTTTTAGGTTACCCTCATGGAGTAAAAGGGTATAGATTATAGGATAAGGAAGGTCAAGGTTTTAAGGTCATCATTAGCATATATGTTATCTTTGATGAGAGTAAAATGCCTTGTAAACAGAGTGGTCAGAGTGAGTCTGAGTTTGAAAGCCAAAACAGTAGGCCTACTAGAGAGCTTGAGTTATTTTCCGAGGTGGAGAATACCTTATGCAAACCTTCTGAGTCTTCTAAGCTTACTCCTGAATCAACTGAATTAGTTGAGCCCACTGTTTTAGGATTCCAGAGTCAATTCGAGAGCTGTCAATAGAGTGAAGAAATGCATGGTTCTAATTCTAAGGAGATAGTAACTCTAGGATACCTTTTTACTAGGGATAGAGCCAAAAGAAAGATAATCCATAATAAAAGATTAGCCTTTGCTGATTATATAGCTTATGCCCTTGTTGCTTTCTTAGACTTTTAGATTATGAACCAAAGGCATACTTAGAAGCCATTAGATCTAAGCAGTCTAGCAAATGGAAGGAAGCCATGGTGGAGAAAATGAAGTCTTTCCACTTAAATAGAACCTGGGATCTAAACCCTCTAGCCAACAAAGGGCAGTTGAGTGTAAGTGGATCTACAAAATAAAAGAATGGATGTCTATTGATGAACCTGTTAGGTTTAAGGCTAGGCTAGTAGCCAAAGGATTCACTCAAGTTGAAGGTGTTGACTACAATGAGATTTTTTCTCCTGTAGTCAAATACACCACTATTAGAACTGTTCTAGCTCTAGTTATTCAATTTGACTGGGAACTAGAACAAATGGACGTCAAGACAACTTTTCTGCATGGTGATTTAGAAGAGTTTATTTACATGAGACAGCCAGAAGGATTTAAGGTTAAAAAAAAAAGGCATTGAGTTATTTTTTTATTAAGAAAATCTCTATATGGCCTTAAACAATCCCCTAGACATGGTATAAACTGTTTGATTCTTTTGTCACTAAATTTGGTTTTGTGAGAAGTCAATTTGACATTNAGAGTTTATTTACATGAGACAGCCAGAAGGATTTAAGGTTAAAAAAAAAAGGCATTGAGTTATTTTTTTATTAAGAAAATCTCTTTATGGCCTTAAACAATCCCCTAGACATGGTATAAACTGTTTGATTCTTTTGTCACTAAATTTGGTTTTGTGAGAAGTCAATTTGACATTTGTTTTTATTTCAAAGATTTAATGACTGATAAAACTGTTTATTTACTTCTGTATGTAGATGATATGTTATTAGTTGGTCCCAATCTTTCTGTTATTCAAAGTATTAAAGAGTTATTGAAATCTGAGTTTGAAATGAAAGATTTGGGTTGTGCTAAGAAAAATTTGGGAATTAACATAGAAAGAAATAGGCCTAATGGTACTATGAAATTATCTCAATCATCTTATTTGAAAAATGTTGTTTCTAAATTTTCTATGGATGATTTTAAACCTGTGAATGTTCCTCTTAGTGGTCATTTCAAACTATCTTGTGAACAATGCCCTATTACTGAGTTTGAAAAAGAAGATATGATTTTTGTGCCTTATTCTAATGTTGTTGGTTCTGTTATGTATTTCATGCTATGTACCAGACCTAATTTAGCTTTTTCAATTAGTATCTTGAGTCGTTATATGTCTAATCCAGGGAGAGGTCATTGGGAAGCCATGAAATGGCTTCTCAGATATTTGAGAACAATCGAGACTGAGGGTTTGATTTATAAAAGGAATTATGCTGGTGTTGAATTGCTTGGTTTTATGGATTCTGATTTTGCAGGTGATAGAGATAATCATAAATCTATCTCTTCCTATATGTTTACTTTATGTGGAAGCTGTGTAAGCTGGAAGTCACATCTGCAATTTGTAGTAACTTTGTCTACTACAGAGGCTGAATATATAGCTGCAACTGAGGCAGCTAAAGAAGCAGTTTGGTTAAAAGGTTTGTTAGAGGAGTTAAAAGTCTTGACTCATGAGGTAATGTTATTTTCAGATAGTCAAAGTGTTATTCATTTATGTAAAAATCTTGTATTTCATGAGAGATCAAAACACATACAAGTTAGGTATCATTTTATTAGAAATTTAATTTCTGATTGTGTGTTTAGTCTTAATAAGATTTCTACATATCTTAATCCAGCTGATATGGGAACCAAGTTGCTTCCAGTGGGTAAATTTAATACCTGCAAGAAGTTGCTCCAAATTAGAGCTAACTAATTTTCTTTTCATAATCTTGTGTGATAATGGTCTTGAGTTTATGCTATAATGTTTAGAGAAATTCTAAGTAATTCAGGATTAGGTGAAGATTTGTTAGATATTAATCATGATTTACTGTGTTTGTTATAATTACTCTTAATTACTGTCATTATTATTATCCTTAATCACTATTGTTTCAGCATTTCATATTCTATTAGCTATACGGTGCATTTTGCTGAGGTCGGTTGGTTTTCTAGGTCGTCTGCGATCATTCCACGTGGCAGCCTCTAAGCCTTCAGATCTTCTGATGCACTGTTTTAGTTATATAGTTTTGTCTGCCTTGAAGATGATAGGTGTGCGCAACTTTTCTAGGGTTTTAGAGAGAAAGAGTAGTGAGAGAGGCTCTGAGTATTTGTAATTCGTCTGTTCATCTTCTTCTTATTCATTGTTAAACTTCTGTGTGAGTTGTGCAAGATTTACTGAGAGTAAATCATTCTGAGTATATGTGAATAGAAGATTTGTGTGGTTCTATTATGTGTAGAACATGTTTAGGTTGTAACATCTGAACTTCTTTGAAATTATAGCATAAACTCTATTATCGGAGCACCGTACATGTAGACAGAGTTTATTCTATTAAACCACGTAAAAATTTTATATGTCTGGTATTATTTTATGTTTATGTTTATTTTCTTTAACAATGACAACTTGGATGATGCATATTTGAGTTTTCTGATGCACATATTCTTATCTATTCATAGGCTAATATCTCTCTCTCTCTCTCTATATATATATATATATATATATATGTATATTTATGTACATTATATGTATATATTTATATTTTTTATTTCCCTTGTTTAGAATTTTCTCCTTTGAGAGGATATTACTATTAGACAAACCATTTTGTATATCCCTTCTCCTTGATGAAGATATGAATCTTTGAATATAATTTTTATCACATTTCATTTCTCTGTTTTTGTTTTTGCATTGTTAATATTTTTTTAATTTTGGATTACTGAGCATGTGATGAAGTACTCGGATTCCCCTTCAAGATGATGCAACCCCGAGTTTCTGATGCTTGTTCTTGAATCACTTTTTGATGATTCCCAATAAAAATGTATTTGAAAATTCTTGTGGTTTTTGTTTTGAATATTTTAGTTAAATATTTAATATAGTAGTTGAGATCTTTGGAAGTTGTGTTTTTCTGACCGATATACTATAAATACCAAGTTTTAGTTCTGAAACATCATATTGGGGATTATGTTTCTCTGATGTCATAATTTTGACCAATAAACAGCTTTCTACTAAAGTTTTAGCTGCATCTTTCAGAAATCCATGTGCATTGCAAATGCGCAAATCTCGACAGCATAAGCTTGATCTGGAGATATAATTGCAGGATTATCTAAGATTTGTCTGCTAATTTTTAATGATATTTGCAGGCAAGGATTCTAGCATTGAATGCATCATGCTTCCTGAAAGCCGGAGGACATTTTGTCATCTCAATAAAGGTTTGGTTTCATCATTTTTCTCGGCAACAACACTTAAATTATAAAGAAATCAGAAAGTATTGAAACACTGAAGATGGTTTTTGTACCTTTTTATACCTCCAAACTGATTCTTCCTTGCGTTAATTGTCAATTATCATAATGCTTCCCACTTTTTTGTTGACTATCCTTCTTTAATATTTACAGGCCAATTGCATAGATTCCACAGTGCCTGCCGAAGCAGTATTTCAGCAAGAGGTTAAGAAGCTGCAAGCTGATCAGTTTAAGCCAACCGAACAGGCCACTCTTGAACCTTTTGAACGAGACCATGCTTGTGTGGTTGGTGGATACCGCGTGCCAAAGAAGCAAAAATCTGCTGCCTAGAAGATGTTAAAATCTATTTTGATCCATGAAACATGGGCTGTTGTGGAATTTGTGATAGGGCGATTGCCCTTTAGAGCACATGGCTTGTTTTGTTCATGTTATTCCCTAGCTGAATACTATGTTAATTAGTTAGCTGAATGTTTTTATATTTATAAAGTTTTTGACTGTAGCATTGCAAGAATCATTCTTTTCAAATTTTAATTATTTAAAAACATTAGGTTGCTTTTTGGAGATATCTTCTGGATTAAGAGTGTGCAGTTTAGCTTATAAATAATCAAATTTGAAAGCATCAGATTTGACCTTTTTCATAGAAAGTGTGAAAAAACCAAGGCTTTTTACGATTTTGGAAGGTGTTTACCAAACGTAGGCGACAAAGTTACTGAACTGAGTAAGTTGCCGATCCCTAACCATAAGTTTGATAACACAATAGAATGATCATTTTTTTTTTTTTTTTTTAGATTTAGATTGAGTAAATAATTACATTTAAAGCATAAATTTTGGAAGGTCCATTCAAAATCGATAGATTTTAAAAATAACAAATCTAATTTAAATAGTAATCGATTTATTTTTTCAATCGGATTCAATATGGTTTATATATCTAATTCAATCCAATTACCAATTGGGTTTGATTAGTTTGGTTAATCAATTTGGTTGGACTTTTCATTTATTTTTTTTGAGTTTTTTGAAATTTAACTATTTAGCTTTTTTATGTTGGATTTTTGACATTTAAGCTATTTTTTGTACTAAAAATTTATTGAACTTTAACTTTGTTTAAACTTTTTTTTTTTTCATAACCTAATACATAAATGATAAAAAAAAATGTTATACTTATTTAAAAAATGATTGGGGAGAGAAAAACTCAAAAAATAGAGATAATGTCATAACTTTTATCTAAAAAATGATTAAGTGTATTTATATTCACAGTAAAATAGTAAATATACAAATAAAAATAAATCATATAATAAAATATATATATTTTTTTTTTAAAAAAATAAAAAAATAGTATATTCAATTTGAATAAATTGTATTGGTTTTAATGCTAGTAACAATCTATCCAATTGTTAGTTTTGAATTTTCAAAATCAATTTAATCTAATAATACTCAAATAATCGATTTTAACAAATTGGATTGACTGCGCTCCATGGTTCCAAATAGTTTCTTTTTCCAATTCTTCACTTGGTTGAGAATCAGAGCAGAAAGCAAACATATTAAAAGAAGAATTAAATGGTCAGAAGTGTGGAAATTGTCGGAAGTGGGATGTGAACCCACGCCCTCATACGAGGACCAGAACTTGAGTCTGGCATCTTAGACCACTCGGCCATCCCGACGTTGTCGTTCGTTTTGTTCTCCTTTTTCTTATTAAAAACATTGTTAGACTCTTCAATTTTGTTCTTCTTTTCCAATTTCCCAGAGAGAGAACATAATGACACACAATCCTTACTCTTTCATGGCAGGATCCGATTTCTCCTTTCAATTTTAAAACCATTATTTACTTTATTTATTTAATAAGTAACCATGATAGATTGATAGATAACATCCTTATAGAATTAACCCTCCAGCTGATTTCCTTTTGTGCCTCTATTAGCTACTTATTCCATACATAGAACGCATAACTTTCAACTATTGTGTTTGCAGGTTTAGCTCAATAATAGAACTATTGAAAATAATTTTCAGATCAGAATTTTTCTTCTTTAATTTGTAATAATAATAATAATAATAATAATAATAATAAAAAGCAGACACAACTATTTAATTATATTCATAATTTATAAACCTTTTTGCCCAAGAATAACCTCATAATTTCATTAAAACTTTCAAACCTTCATTTAAGACTCACAGACAAAACTCTCCAAACCCACCACCCTCCATTGATTCATGATTTTACAACCACAGATTTTTTGCAAAAAAACAAAATAAAATTGATAACAAGTCGTTTCCAAACCCCAATGCAAGTTTGAAGAGGTTTGAGAGTTAGATGGAGACAAAGAATGGTAAGTAAGCAAACCATGAATTAAATAGTATAATTTTAGAGTTATCAAATTTATTAATTAAATTTTTAATATTTAATAATATAATATTTTTTTATTAAATTTATTTTATAATCGTAAAACATTGCTAATTTTTTTAATTATTAATAAATTAATACATTATTAAATACACAAATTTAGTTAATATATATATATATGATTTTGTTATAAAATTTGCCAGTTAAAAAATTTATAGAGCCTAATAGATTAATTTTTTTCTTATTTGTTATAGTTATTTTTTACCAAATACTTTTAAATGCTATAAATTTTAAAAATTTATCAAAAATTTAAAAAACAATGTCTTTATTAAAGAGCTTATGGAGCCCAACATATTAATTTTTTTCTTGATTTTTTTTTAGTTTCTTTTTACTAAATATTTTTAAATGCTATAAATTTTAAAAATCTACCAAAAAATATTACTAAAACATCAAAACATACTTGATTATTATATTTTGTATAACATTTTTTTAACTTAATAGTTTTAAATGCTATAAAATTCAAAATCAATATTTTTTATTTTAAAAATTTTAAAAAATATATATATATTTTTATTAATCAGTTTATAAAGTCCAATATAGCAAATCTCAACACACACGCATACATACATATATATATATATATATATATATATATTTATTGCTTCAACCAGGTCCAACCTCCAAGTCCAACTCATTCTCTGTAAAGAATCTATAGGTTTAGAATTATACACGTCGCTTTGCATTTCTTTTTGAAGATGTGGCCGAACTTTTTGCAGTATAAGAAACAAAAAATCTTTTAAAAATCATTATAGTACTGCGTGATTGGACGATATGAAAATGAAAGCTAACTGCATAACACCAGTCTCCTAGTTTAATTTTCTGGAATGGAAAATTCAATACTCTTTGTCAATAATATCTCAGCTACCAAAGATTAAAAAACTAAATAATGGGTACATTTTAATCAGAACGCAAAACTTGAAAAAAAAAAAAAGGGTCTTCATGATTTTTGGAGAGCTAGCAAGCAAAAATCCTGTGCTTTCTTTTTCTTTTTTTGTGAGCAAAAGTTGTTCATGATCATGTACGGTCATCGCCTATATTCTCATTGATGTCTTTACCACCACCCCACCTCTTCATGCGTTCTGTGGTTTCTTCCACCTACAAAAAAGCATTTATTATAAATCACATTATTTTTTCTCCACCATTAATGTTATACAGAATGAATTACATGCAGTATAAGACATATCCTTCGCAAATTTAATTATTTATTAAATGTCTAGAAGTCGGAGCTCTATTTTATTTTATTTTACTTTGCTTTTACTAGTGATATGGGAATTACATTAAGCGCAGAAAACAAATTATAGAAAACAGTTACCTCCTTATTCCAGTTAGTTTTGTAAAGGATTATACAGAGAAGAAGAGTTTGCAAAGCAGTTCCAGATATCATTCCTGACCAAATTCCCTTCAATAATAAAAACAGCCAATGAATTAGAATTAGCTGAAAAATGATATGATTCAAGACAGTGAAAAAGATATATATAAGCTGACAGAGTCTAATTAGAATCCTGAAAAAAAAAATTACCTTAACTCCTAAGTTTAGTAAGTAACCAAGAATGCAACCAAATGGTAGACCAAAAACATAGTAACAACCCAAGTTGATATAAGCCACCATCGCTTGCCATCCACCTCCTATAGCAACACCTGCAAGAGTGATAAAATGGGAATTGTAAAAAATGGGAGGCAAAAAAAGGTTTACAATATGAAGATAGAAGCTAAGGTTACAATATATAATATGTACCTGAAATAACTGGTTGGACACTGTTGAGAACCATGGTTATACCAAGAAGATATGCGAGGTTAGAGACAGCTTGTTGCACATCCTTGCTGCTTGTGAAGATGACGGCGAAATAGTTTTTGGTTACCAAGATAACAACCATGAAAAACAGTCCAATCAAGAGAGACTGAGAAACTGTGGTGTAGACCGAGTACTTTGCTGCCAACGGACGGCCTTTTCCTAATTCATTGGAAACTCGGACACTGAAAAATAAATTTAAGAGAAATGACAAAAAATTAGAGCAATAGATGAGGATGTTTGATAAGCTAAATTGACTCAATAAAGCCAAAAACAAAATGCACTCTGGCACAAACTTATAGACAAGCTTTCAAAAATCATATTTTAGTAACTATAAGTTGGTTCTTTGTGTTACATCCACAACTACATGAAGAATTAGAGCAACAGAATCTATTGATCTTTGTTCGTTAAGATATCAACTACATTTCCATGAAAGTCTAGAAAATCCTTAGGAAGAAACCCAGATTGATTAGTTGCTAATGTTTAGTTATTTTTAATCTTTGATTTGGTGCCAAAAATTACTGTTTCCTGACATGCTAAACTAATCAAGCTCAGTCTTGGTCATATATAATACCTGATAGCAGCATTTATTCCAATAAACAGCATGGCTTCCCACCCATTGAGATTCATACTGAAAGATGAGAAATGATCTAAATTAGTATAAAAAAGTAAAGAAACATTGAACTACATAAAAATAAAATAAAAAGAGCAAAATACATGGTTGATGAAGTTACATACATCACTAAACTTAATTGACTTTACAGTTGTTTTGCAAGCTTCACAAAGTGTTTGATAAGTGTATATTGGTGCATAAACCAAAAGCAGATGAATGTTTTCTAACGAAGTTATAATTTTACCAAATAGAAAGTGAATCGACTGCGATCACTGCATTATTAAGGTGGCCAGTAACAATGAGTATGCACATCATATACCAAACCTCGAGGCAAAGCATTACAGCTGATGCAAGTGAGAGCTTAACAAAACCCCATAAGTCTTTGAATGCCAACCATGAGAATCCAGTCCACCCTTCACTGCACCAACCCATTACATAAACAACTTGAGCAATCACAATTATCCAACTTGTGAGATCAAATGCAGCAGCTGCACCAGTAATGCCCCAATCGAATACGAAAATGAAGAGCCAAAGCCATCCGCAGTGTACAACTAGAGACACAAAACCAATCCAAGCAATAACATTGACTTTGCTCTGAGCCTGGAGGAACTTTTGGGTAGGGAAATTAACAGCAAGCGAGAATAATTGTGGAATAGTCATTAAAGTGAATTTTCCAGCAGCATCAGCAATCTCATCTGCTTGTCCTAAAATCTTTAAAAGTGGGGTAGCAAAAATGTAAAATGGCAAGAGGCAGATACAGCTGACCCATAATATAATCCAAGATCTTTGCATATAAACACCAAGCATGTGAACTTGTCCAGCACCAAAAGCTTGACCACAAAGTGTCTCCAATGCACTGCCCATACCAAGCTACAATTATGTTTTAAAACCCAAAAAAATGTTAAAAAGAAATTAGGATCTTCTTGTTTTAGAACACAAAATGAAATATGGATTAATTTAAGCAAATTGCTTAGATTCATAATAATCAAAAACCCATTAACATAAATCTTATAAACAGCTGGAACCTTCATTTTATTATATCTAAATCTGAGACTATTTACCTTTGGTCTTCTTCGTTACCTTTCTTTTTAAATAACCAAAGCTTACTAAATTCTATCAATAAGATAGACCCCATATAAGTTACGAAAAAACAAAAGAGATTCAAAATAATTTTTTATCCTGATTTTTTTGTTCTTGCATTGCATTATTAAGTTAGAGCAGACAATTTTGAATAAATTGTAAACTCAACAGAAAACAGAACATTTGTGTGTTTTTTAAAAAAACAGGACAAAAACAGAGCACTAGTTTAATAATACATCACTTAAATCTCCTATTTAAAGGTAGCTCAGCTCAGACGATTACAGTAACTTGATGTCAAATACATACATAAATATATATATATATATATATTATAATCAAAGCATCAAAATATAGTTATAGAATTCCTTTTTCTGAATAAAAATCTGGGTAAGATTAAAAAAAAAAAAAAAAAAAAGTAAAGAAAAAGACAACATTTGTTCAATAATAATGACATCGAACTGCAAAGAAAATACTGTCTCAGGGTTCTACACTGTAACCCCAATTTAATATTTCTCCAATAATACTGTTACTAATAATAAAACAAAACTCTCCCAATAGAAAATTACAGAGAGAAAAACAAATTCATCTCCCAAGAGAACATGTCTACTTGGAAGACAGAAAAGATTAGTAGAAACTGAAATAAAACCCTTGAACTTAAAATTGTTAAAAATATATAACTCAATTCCATTCAAACACTCACAAGTTCGAGCTTAGCAGAACAGTGATATCAAATTGAGGCATAAAATGATATCAGAGTAAAATAGAAAAAATGCATGCAAAGCCAAAGAGTGCGATTGAATTCCTGAGAAAAATAAAATAAAATTAGAGAGTTATTAAGCACACCATGAATCCAAAAGAGAAGGCACCGATGACACTGAGAGAAATGGAGACAGCAGAGAGTTGAAGTTCACCGATATGACCCACGAAAATCCCTGTTAACGAATTCACTCCGTAATTGCATATCACAGCGCATGCCACGGGGACTCCTATCTTCCACAGCTTCACTGTCTCTTTCCAAAACACTGACCTCGCTTCCTTCAAGCTTTTCACCGCCTCGTAGTCCGTTACATCGTCGCCGTTCACCGTCAACAATGGCGTCTCCATTTCGCCGCCGCCGGAGACTAAAAGATATATAGAGAGAGATATTATGATCGACGATTAATGTCTGTTGGGTGTTGAAGCTAGCCTACGAGCTGTTCTTATATATCCTTTTTTTTTTTTTTCCTGGAGATCTTACAATCGTTTTCTCGTGCTTAAAATAGAGGTTTTTTTTTTTTTTTTTTTTTTTTTTTTTTTTTTTTTTTTT